>JAXIVD010006110.1:2500-7500 GCA_036785275.1 Cancer borealis
TGATGGAGGGCGTGGCAGGGGTGGGGTCGTCGTGGAAGAGCGGGTTCTTCACTTCCATCTCACCAGTCTGGAGAAAAGAGTCGTCAGTCAGCAACAAGTACAATTATGAGGTAAGTTAAGCATATATGTTTTTATTTTCTAACAGCAACTATCAGGACTACGTATAATACTACATAAATGTGTGTAAATAGATTTTTCTATCTTGAAATTATAATCAAATGACGTAACAGTATAATATAATCAATATTGACTAATTGCCGCATCAGGTACTGAAGATATAAAGATAAAAGTGTGAGATGGCATCAACTACACATTTTGTTAGTAAGAAGTTAACTAAATTTAACACAAATATTTATAATCAGTATTCATATGTAATGGGAAACAAGCAAAACAAAAGAACACTACATAAAATTACATAGACATCCTCCAAACTGTGTGAATGAAGCAAAATGATTCACATTGAAGTCTACAAGGAAACAAAAAACAAATAATGAGGGTATTGAGTCAGTGACATTCGTTCATTGATTCATACATTAAATTAAAAATATTTCGTAGCATAACACTGCTGCAGCTGCAATTGTATTGATTCCACTAATGATATGAAGAAGAAAAACAATGCGATTTAATTGAAGCCTTCATGCCATCACATCGTGTAAGAGGACGTATGTATGTGAGGTTAAGCTCAATTTTGTTGTTATAAATCAAGTTTATGGCTGTTTGCTTTACGTTAATTCTTCGTACACGGAAATACGTGGTTGTATTTTGTTGAACCAAAACGCACATACATACACTGAGTGGTCTGTAGAATTCAACTGAACCGATAACAGACAAAAGGTGCAACTGAAACTAATTAACTCGTCTTTAGAAATGTGTCCACAAAGCAATTGTCATGTTCCCCCCCAAAAAAAAGGAAAATTTTTTTAGGACTATTAAGACTGAAACCTTTACTGTATAAATCCTTATTTGCAGAGATCCTAGAGCAGTGGACGCGGCACTCACAAGTCTAAATAATACTTTTGAGTCTTTCGAGTTTAGTTTCATGCTGCTTGACAGGTCTGAGATATTTATTCCTCTAGCAGCTCCTTTGAGAATGTTGGACAAAAGCCAGTGTAGTGAAGCAAAGCACAACATGAGTATTATTGGTGTGTGTTGAGAAGTGTTGCGATCATGTCATCCTCTTGCATATGAGGTGTTTGTCTTTGCAACAATCAGGTGTTTTCCTTCCAGATCCAGCCACCTACTGGCGAATCAGTCACTATCCAAGTGTGTGTTAACGGTCTTGTCATCAAACATCCGGAACTATTTCCTTATGTTGTGTGATAAAACATTTGTCGGCTGTATCTGGCTGCATTCCTCTCCTTAGTGAAGGACGCAGTGTGTTACCAAAACATTGTGCACATGCAGCCCGTTAACAGGCGAACTTTACTTCACTGCCATTCGCCTCGATAAGTTGTTGTGGAAACCTGGCAGTTCAGTTTCGATATCTGACTTATAGTTGGTAATATAGTGAGTGTATTTTTCGGTTCTGTGATGTTCCTATTGAGTCTCACCATTTCCGTGAACAAATTAACAAATATCATAAAAAAGTGTTATAAAATCCTAATAATGCAGCCATTACACCTCTTCGACGCCAGTATGAAAATTGGTATTGTGTGCAGAATACTAAGGCAAGTACACCAATGTACGTACGAGGAGGGATCACCGATCCACACACGCTAAACAGGATGTAATAGCACTCACAGGCCTTGGGAGATATATATATATATATATATATATATATATATATATATATATATATATATATATATATATATATTCTATATAATGGGTGAGATGAACGTGGTCCCGTGAGTTACTATGAGCGTGAGAACAAAAGAGGAAGGTTGGATGATGTGTCATTACACTTAAATGTTCAATTACTGCGGAATTAACACACGAAAATTATTGGATTTAACGCTAATGTTTTTACTCAACCTACTGTTGAAAGTTCACACTTTGATAAACAAGATTTATTGATTAATTATCGACGGTTTCAAACCAATTACGAGTGAGACTGTGCCGGACCGAGTTTAACATTTGAAGGCTTTTGGTAAATAGATCGCGCCGGGGAATGGTTAATAGATATTAAAACATCAGTATTTTCTTTCTTTTGAGTGACTCTATATTTTAAGTACATCAGGAATCTTGAAGAAGCCCCAAAAATGATTGTGGATTTTGCTTATAACGACAATACTTTTCGTTTCTAGCACTTGTTATGGATAAACAAAGTGAAATCTACATACTTATGGTATGCAACTATAAATCCCTTTTACTCCTTATTTATCAAGTCCTGACTCTTGAATACCTTGATATTGGAAGTATTATCAAATCAAAAATACTAAACAGAATAGTTAGATTTAATTGTTGCTTCACCTTGAGTATTTCACTCACTACAAGCGTAAATAAATTTTTTTTCTTCTGAGTATCACTTCACTCCGCGTACCTATTATTGATATACATATAAATGTCTTCTTTCTCATTTTCATTGCACCGAGTTTTTTGCTAAAACTTTCAATTAAAAATGTAAGCCTTTTTCATGGTTCTTTTGGCATCCCCTTCGACACTTTCATTAAAGTAAAGCTCATTAAACTTATCTTATTCCTTCATTATCATCTGTTCAATTTTGGATAGAAACCTAAGGTATTTATTTATTTATCTATTTAATTATCTGTTTATTAATTATTAATTAATTTGTTTAGCTATTTACTTATTTATAGTTCGGAGAGAGATTTGACTAATTTATCATACAATTCAATTATCAATCTATGTATGTATGGATAGGTATACGTATATCTGTATTACATTTTTTCTCGTATGTAAATATTTATAATGATAAAAGAATACACACACAAGACATACACACACAGACACACACACACACACACACACACACACACACACACACACACACACACACACACACACACACACACACTCACCGGGGCCAGGCCAGGACACTCGTACACTGTATACTCGTTCTCTTCACCCTCTTCCTCGGAGTCCACGTCGGAGGTGGACCCGTGACGCTCCCCTCCTGAGGATCTGTGGAGAAGCGTGTGTAAGGAATGGTGGGGGTGGTGGGGGGAGCACGTAATTGAGATTGATACTTTGACTTTCTCTTCGTGGGCTTCCAATGCAATGGTAGAAATACATATTATTCATATAGTGGTGTTGTGTCTCACTTTTCGAGAGCGATCATCTGCTGCTTCTGGTGTTGGTAATGGTACATGTGGGCGGACTGGGCGAGCTTGCGGTCCCCAGAGGGTGAAAGGTCCTTGTTAGGTCCTGTCACACCGTAGGCCGGATACTCTGCGTCCTGGGCCGCCCTGTGACTCTTGTTTAGCCTGAGGAAGAAGAGAAGGCAGTGTTAGAATAGGAAGTGTGTCAAAGGGGGTTTAGTTAAGATTTGTGTAGTATCTGGAATCATGGTGTGTTTACGTCTCTATTCAGGAACTCCTTTGTCTCATCGGTTACATGCACTGAAGTTTATTATATAACTGACACATTTTTTTCTCTTGTCCTATAATGACATATCTTTTATAGTATATAATGTGTTGTATGTAATACATGTGAAAAGCTGCACTCAAGGAAATTATAGAATATGAAGCATATCTTAGCCACCTCCACAAACATTTGGTAAAATAGCAAAAAAAAAACATCACTCGTAGACAGAAAGGAAAAAAAAAAAAAACCCGTTTCTTTAAATTTTTTTCCTGATGTTACGGAAGACCAATTTACATACTCGAAGCCCATCCATCGTCTGCATCAGTAAGGGCACGAGACAGTCCCCTTCATCCTTCATAGCACATCCTTTCTTTAGCCTCAAATATCTGTAACACTCCACAGTTCATGGTAAACGAACCCTTTGCCTTCCTGAATGATAAAGTGAGAGAGAGAGAGAGAGAGAGAGAGAGAGAGAGAGAGAGAGAGAGAGAGAGAGAGAGAGAGAGAGAGAGAGAGAGAGAGAGAGAGAGAGAGAGAGAGAGAGAGAGAGAGAGAGAGAGAGAGATCATTTACATCATTGCAGGGACACTATTCAACAATTCTAGGTACATGTGTCTTTCTTCGCCTCCAAACACACAATCCTTCTCTCCCCCACAATACCTATCACCATTCTCCTCAACGCACCACCACCCACACAACGCTCCCTACTCCTTCTACCGGGCGCGAATGACGTAATCCCACCCGTTCACGCCTTTACATATAGTAGAGTAAAGTAGACTACAGATGGACCTCCCAAGACTCCCTCACGATATCCCTTCCCACACTCTTTCCCTGTTAGTTAGTTAGGCGCAAGGGTGAACTAGGAGAGATGTTAGTCTGTTGTAGCTTATTGATAATCTGGTTTTCAAAGACCTTTAAAACCATGTAATCATTTTATAAAAAAATAAAAGAGAAATGAAAGCGAAAAATATCGAGCTCTTCGTTTTTCTCTTAAAGATGTATGAACCTATTTTTTCCTTTTCTTGGTACATCTACCTTTCTTAGCCTAACACGTCTTCCCTAAAGCTCCTTCGCTCGACCTTTTCTCGCCTTCTCAGCCAAACTTATCTCGACAGGAATACTCTTTGTCCGTAGTCCCCGAGGAAAGTTATGGCTCAGCCCCAGTCATCTTCGGGCGAGGGGATCCTAAGCCCCCCGCTGATGGCTGGCTGTAAAGCCCCCACGGTAACACTGATTATGAGGAAGAAAGCCCCCGGGAAAGAAAGGAAAAGAACGGACGGAAAAGAAGGAAAAGGACGAGAGAGAGAGAGAGAGAGAGAGAGAGAGAGAGAGAGAGAGAGAGAGAAGAGAGAGAGAGAGAGAGAGAGAGAGAGGAGAGAGAGGAGAGAGAGAGAGAGAGAGAGAGAGAGAAGAGAGAGAGAGAGAGAAAGAGAGAGAGAGAGAGAGAGAGAGAGAGAGAGAGAGAGAGAGAGAGAGAGAGAGAGAGAGAGAGAGAGAGAGAGAGAGAGAGAGAGAGA
>JAXIVD010006110.1:10000-25473 GCA_036785275.1 Cancer borealis
TTGTTGTTGTTGTTGTGATCGTTGGTGTAAACACTTATTCATCAACGTTGATTCAATTCTGTTATACGTAAGTGTGTGTCGCTCAATTCCATGACGTCAGTCTGCAAGTTTATCATATTTATCCCGTAGCTATTCTTTCCTTGCTGTTTACCTTCGTCCGGTTTTTATTTTGCAGAATTCTAACTTATATTTTGTTACCGTCTTTCCTGGGTCTTAAAATTCTCATAGATAGTGAAAAAAAAAAAAACACACTGGCTCGCTTACTCGGAGATTCAATTTGGTCTTTGGTCTCGGCAGTTTACGTAATTCCTTCGAGAGAGAGAGAGAGAGAGAGAGAGAGAGAGAGAGAGAGAGAGAGAGAGAGAGAGAGAGAGAGAGAGACTGTCCTGGAGTATAAACTAATGGCTACTTGGAGAGAGAGAGACTGTCCTGGAGTATAAACTAATGGCTACTTGTCCTCTCATTAACAAAATTCGCTCGAGGTATGACACTTCATTACTCTCGGTGCCTTCTCCCGACACCTCGTCAATCTAATTCATGGGACGCGACTCTGCTGCTGAATAGGTAAGGCAAGGATGGAGAGTGTGAGGGGAAAGTAGGAAGTGTAGGAAGGAGGAATGAGGGAAGAGAAGAGGCAGAGGTTAGGGGGGTGAGTGAGGAAGGGAAGGAGGGAAGGAGGGAAGGAAGGAAGGGTCATTGTTTGTAGAGGTAGAAAGGATGGAAAAGGGTTAAGTGATATTATTTATTTAGGTTGAGTCATTGTATTGTTTTAGACGTCAAGGATCATATTTCTACTACTACTACTACTACTACTACTACTACTACTACTACTACTACTACTACTACTACTACTACTACTATCGAGTAGCTTCCAACACCCAACTTTCCTTCCCTGGCTACTTTCTCTAACTACTTCTCATCACTGCATAAATAACACATGTCAATCCTCCCTATCCCGCTATATTTTGTTTTCCACACCTTTATAATTCCTTTAGTGTTCCTTAGTATTCCCTTGACCTTAGACGGAAGAAAAGAAAACGCCTCGTCGAGCTGCAAGTTTTAGGTAAAAATGCTTTAAAGTTTGTTGAAGGAGATTGGTAATGTTTCCCAACGACAGTTAAACTCTGAGGAAAAATAGAGAGGGTTGAGAAGTAGAAAATGTTGGAGAGGACTTGCACTTCCACGGAATGAGGCAACGAGTCTGTGTCAGGGCTGTATAGTGATGCAAAAGAGAGAGAGAGAGAGAGAGAGAGAGAGAGAGAGAGAGAGAGAGAGAGAGAGAGAGAGAGAGAGAGAGAGAGAGAGAGAGAGAGAGAGAGAGAGAGAGAGAGAGAGAGAGAGAGAGAGAGAGAGAAAGAGAGCTGAAAGCTGAAAGTGGAAGTCGCAAGAAAGAAAAACATACTAAACTTTTTCGAGACCACCTCTCAAACACTAGCAGAAAAAAGAGATGCTGTAGTCACCGTTCTGGACTTCATTGATAATATCTGTTCTACTAGATCAAGCCTAGAAGAACTTGATAGGAGGTCGATCGCTGCCACCGCTAGGCCTCATAGAATTGACCACGAGTGGGGTAAACAAGTGGCCTCGAGTGACGCGACAGCAAACTGGTGGACATCAGGGAAGCCTCGCCCACTTCAGTCTACCCACACTACCTCCCCGCCCGACCCCAGCCAGCTGCCCACATCTCCGGCCACTGCTTCATCGTCTAAGGCTGTGGCCACGACTACTGAAACTACTGAACCTACTGAACCTGCACCTCGAAATAATACGAAGACCAAGCGTGAAAACAACTTAGAACACGTAAAAAGTGGGAAAACTAATAAACCTCCTTCAGGCAACACTGTTCCACCCCGACTCTCGTCAAAGAACCAAAACAGAGGTTACTGCAATCACTGCAGGCGTAGTGGTCACACGGAAAACAGCTGCCTGAGGAGGAACAAGTGCACTCACTGTCTGCGAGCGGGACACTCTGTCCAAGAGTGTTTCACCCGTATTGCTCAAGAGAGACAGGAAAATTTCTTCCGCAGGATATCAACTGAGCAGGCACAAAACAACGCCTTGCTTACTCAAACCCTTAGTCGGTTCCTTCCTCCTGCCTCTGGCCCTGCATTAACTCAGTCCCTTACCGGCAACTGGACTCCAGGACAACGTTATATCTCACCACAAGTACCACACCCGCTACACATTGACCCTGCTCACGTACTCACTCACCAGCAGCCTCACTTCAGTTATCCAGCCTGGAGTCATGCCCACCCGTAAGTCGCGTGATCATCTCACCATCATCTCTTCTAACATCAGAGGACTACAGACGAACATTGGTCATCTCGTCAACAGTTTCGTGATTCCTCACAACCTGGACATCGTTGCAACAGTGGAGACCTTCCTGAATGCTTCGATCCCAGACAACTTTGGCCAGATGAAAGGATACACGAGATGGCACCGACGTGACAGGATACGCGGGACCTTTGGTGGTGTCGCTGTCTCCTTTCACAAGAGTCTTTCGGCCCAGCCACTCGACGTCCTTATACCAAGTCATCTGAAAATGATGTTCTTCAAGATATGGGCTCAACACCAGACTGCAATTCTACTGTGTGTGTGCTACCGCCCGCAGTGATAGGGTAGTGAGCCCATTGTGTTCTTGCAAACTCACCTTGACGAGCTGTTGCAGCAACACACTTGTGATCACGTCGTCATCGTTGGTGACATGAACCAACATTTGGTTGCAAGATCTTTTGAAGAACTCCTCACACTGCATGGTCTTTCTAATCACGTTGATTTTCCTACTCACACTTCCGGGTCATCTCTTGATCCTGTTGTCAGCGACCTACCGGAAAGTGTCATCACCTGCTCTCCACTCAACACCGTAGGATCAGCGGATCATATGGCTGTCCTGAGTGTGATCCAAGTCGCAGTTCAGAGAGATGCCCCAGTGACACGCACCAACTGGTTGTGGGGCGAAGCAGACTGGAAAGGTCTCTGCGACGCACTGCAGCAAACGCCCTGGACCAGTATCCTTGCCAACGACATCAATGAACAAGTTTACACTTTTACACGTACTATACTCGAACACCAAGAACAGTACGTTCCATGCCATTCTTACACTGTTAAGCCCCTTGACCATCCTTGGTTTGGTTACCAGTGTAGAATGGCTGCTGATGAGAAGAGTCGTGCGTGGCGACTATACTCACGTCACCACACCCACTCTAACAAGGAGCACTACAAACACGCTTGTACAAAAATGAAACAAGTGCAAAAATGAGCTCAAAGACACTGGAAAGAAGACCTGAAGACCAAGCTCAGTGGCCGATCTGTGGGTGGCAAGACTTGGTGGACTACACTTAAACAGCACCAAGGCTTGACAACAGATGATGACATACCACCACTTCACATGTCAGACGGTACAGTGGCCACCAAGAGTAAGGACAAGGCAGAGGTACTTGCGTCTCTCTTCTCTAACAAGATGACAATACCTGACCCTGAGCGCTCTACTCCACCTGTGCCAGTCCTTACCAACGCAAACCTTTCCACCTTCACCATCACTACTAAAGAAGTACAACAACGTTTGTCACAAGTTGACACAAACAAGGCATTGGGACCAGACAACATCAGTCCTCACATCCTAAAACGTTGTGCCTCTCAGCTGGCGACACCCCTTACCACCATCTTCCAGCAATGCATCACTGTTGGAGTGTGGCAAGTTGGAGTGTGGAAGGGCGCTAGAGTAGTGGCAATACACAAAAAGGGTAAAAGGACTGACACAAAGAACTATAGACCCGTTTCCCTTCTATCAGTTCTTGGTAAAATTCTTGAAGCCATCATTGCAGACAAGATATCATCCTTTCTAGCTTCACATCATCTGCTGAATAACAAACAATTTGGCTTCAGAACGAACAGGTCAGCGGCAGACCTGTTATTCCAGCTTTCCACCACCTGGCACAAGTCCCTAGACCAAGGAAAGGACACTTTCGTCATTGCTCTAGACATAGCTGGAGCATTTGACAGGGTGTGGCATCACGGCCTCATCACCAAACTGAATAGCTTGGGTGTCCGCGGTCATCTGCTCCTTCTGCTGCAAGACTACCTGCAGGGCAGATACCTCAGAGTGGTGGTAAATGGTCAAACATCGGACGAACATCCAATTTTTGCCAGCGTCCCCCAGGGTAGTGTTCTCGGCCCTCTCCTCTGGAATTCTTCAATGACCTGCTACAGCTTATTCCAGAGGCGCATGTATTCGCCGACGACTGCACCCTGACATTCCCCTGTAACAGAAGTGACCACCGAGAAACCATCGCACACATCAATAATGTTCTACAAACCATCGTCTCATGGGGGCGCCGATGGCAAGAAGAGCTTGCTCCAGAGAAGATACAGGTGATGCTGGTCTCCCGACGACACCTTCCTCCTGGCTTTCTCATCCCTATCATCTCACTGGACGGGAAGGTGCTGCCCCTGCAGGCCTCCATCTCCATACTTGGCGTGGAAGTGGACAGCGCCCTGACCTTCACTGGCCACGTCAGAACCATAGCCAGGAATGCCGCCTGGAAACTTAGTTGTGTCCGGCGGGTATCACATCTCTTCGACTCCCAGGGAATCTCCACTCTGTATGCGGCTCAAGTCCGCTCCCTCATCAAATATGCCCACCTCACTTGGTCGTCCTGCCCCCCCTTCATACTTAGGCCTTCTTGACAAGATCCAAAACCGAGCACAACGCTTAGTACGTCTGAAGGTCCCGCTAGACAAATCGTTTTCTCCCATGCAACCCCTACAGCAGCGTCGTGATGTGGCAGAATTGTGCGTCATTTATAAGATTCACAAGCAGCGCGCCCCACATCTGACTACGCTCCGTCAGCCGTGGGCACAGCCTCATGGTCACACCACCCGGACTGCCGCCACCAGGGATAACCAACTCGCCGTCCCTTTCGCCAGGACAGAGACTTACCTCAGATCATTCATTCCACACTACACAAGAATGTGGAACCACCTTGTCCAGCAGACTCTGATACACACCACCACCACAATGCAACACTTTAAATCAGCTGTAAATATGTGGATAAAACAATCAGTAAATGTAATGTAATCCATATAAGAAAAACTCCTATTTGTATGTATATCGTATTCTTTATAATTTATAGTGTATGTCAACTATATGCTAATGTATATGTCAAAGATAGTTCCCAGCTGCCCCGCTGAAACTCCTGACAAATTCAATTGTACACAATATCATTAAATGTAAAAAAAAAAAAAAAAAAAAAAAAAGAGAGAGAGAGAGAGAGAGAGAGAGAGAGAGAGAGAGAGAGAGAGAGAGAGAGAGAGAGAGAGAGAGAGAGAGAGAGAGAGAGAGAGAGAGAGAGAGAGAGAGAGAGAGAGAGAGAGAGAGAGAGAGCCTAACGTGCGATAGTTTTAATTAATGTTCAGGGCAAGGCACACGACTGCTTGTTTTTTTTACTCCTGTCATTGCAGCCTTGTGACAATGATATGCTGCATACATCGTCGCTAGGACTAGTTTAGCCTCCAAACATAAGACTAATCCACATTTCGTGGTAAGGGACAGCCAGGTCAGGTCTGGCCCTGCGTCTGACAGCGGCACCTCAACAATCACTTCAGGTTTTGGTCAAATACTCGTATGAACATCAGCAAACGGGATAGTGAACCCCTACCTTGTGTTGTGTGTGTGTGTGTGTGTGTGTGTGTGTGTGTGTGTGTGTGTGTGTGTGTGTGTGTGTGTGTGTGTGTGTGTGTGTGTGATTAACTAATTGATTAATTCATCTCAATCCACGCGTGCTATTATGTTGCCTTTTATGGTGATGGTCTAGCCTGTGTTGGCTGGGGCTGATACCACACCTTCATACGTGAGGCCCACATGACACCTCTGCATCGTGCTTCACTGGACTCATGTCATGAAATCACGGGTAATGGGTTACCTGTATGTTGTTTGAACGAACCACTCGGTGACATGTCAAAAAATTGTGTGGTATATAATGGGCTCAACCGTGACCATGAGTGACGAGAACACGTCACAGCTATAGGTTTATACAGATTCATTGCTTATTACTTGCATACCATAATAGGTAATTGTAACAATTATTATATCCATCTCGAAAGGACGGTTACATTGTTAGAAAGCTGCTTTCACACGAAACGAGTCGAGTCGAGTCGAGTCATCAGAGTCATTTGACTCAAGTCTGATTGACTCGTTTCCATTCATACTGAAGTGGTGGTCACGCCATCTAGCAAAGTAACTTTTCCTTCTGAGATGGATACAATAATTATTACATTTTACATGAATGCAAAAATGCACATAATACGGAAGTAATAATTAATTTATCTTTATAAACTGACATAATCTAAATAAACCTTATCTTGTGACTTCATCCTAATGATGATGCATAGAGGATGAGTGAACATCAATGGGAAGCCAGAAGGAAAGCTGTAATGTTGCTGTTCCTCTGTTAGATGGCAACACCGTCACTGTCCCTCAAACCTTAACATTGAATACTTCTTCCTCTATTAATTCCTTTCATCCCGAGAAGCGTCATTCCGTGTAGCATCTGACTGTCTGTATCTACCATCAGCCGTCAGTCGTGGCTACACACCAGCGTTGGGTGCACGCCGTTTGAACACGAAGGAATATTTCTTAATGTTGACTTTTCTTTGATTTGATAATAAGGTGAATCAAGACCTCTTTTCAAAGTGTAATAGAAACTTGAGTTGTAACAATACAAACAATTGTGGTGAAGCACTACTCAAATACGCTGCCCCAAGATAACCAAGATAAAAGTGCTTTTTTCCTTCCATTTCCCAAGAGATCCTCACTAGAAGAATGGCGTCTAACATTTACTTACACTCACGCAGATTAATTAAGTCAGAAATATGAAAATATCTTCTCGTTATGTACAAGCCTGTCCTAGCAGCTTATAAGTCTTATCCATGCACATAGCTTAGTAATGTGTAGAAGGCAACAAGAGCAAAGATTCTTTGTTTGAAAAGCTGAATGTTTTACTGTTCAAAAATAATGTAATGGACTTAGAATTTTTCCAAGGATATCAGAGAAGAAAAAGAGTAAACATTAAGAGAAAGAAGTAACAGATTGATCCTAGGAAGCGTTATTGAATGCAGTCTTAGAAAAGATAAACATAATATCAGAAAACAATAAATGCCTAGTCATCCATGTTTATTGAAAACAGTGAAGGAAAAAAGTAAAGACGTAAAGAAGGCTAAAACCATTGTATTGCAGTTCTATTGAAGGCGACAGTAAAGATGAAGGAGAAGACACAGCGTAGTTTCATCAAAGATAAAACTGAAGAAAAGGGGCAACTATAGATGAAAAAAAAGCTTAGTATTTCTGGTTTGATTTTAGGATCTATAGAAAAATTCTGGTAAATTTATAGTTTAAGCCAATATTCCCTATCTCTACCCACATCTCCCCAACCCCCCCAACAAGCTTGGGGAACTGTGGGGAATCGGGGGTTTTGGGGGGGAGGCATATATGAGTGATATATGGCCTTTGAAAAATCTAGGGGAATTTTCCTAGATTTAGGTAAATTTCCCCAGATCTAATCTAATTTATCCTAAGCAATCCTAACCGGGGGGGCTGCGCCCCCCCTGGACACCCCCGCTGACACTGTTGTAACCGAACCTAACCTAACCTAACCATAACCTAACCTAACCATAACCTAACCTAACCTAACCATAACCTAATCTAACCTAACCTTAACCTAACCTAACCTAACCTAACCTAACCATAACCATAACCTAACCTAACCTAACCTAACCTAACCTAACCTAATCTAGAAAGGGGGGTCTGCGCCCCTCCTGGACCGCCCCGCTAGGACATTAACATAACCTAACCTAACCTAGCAGAAGGGGCTGCGCTCCCCCCTGGAACCCCCGCTAGGACATTAACCTAACCTAACAAAGGACCTCCAAAATCATATCGTTATGACTTACCGGTGTGGTGTGGTTATTGTTAAGGCGATGGAGGTGGGTAGAGTTTAGCGTATATCTACACGGCACTCCTTCCCGCACTTTTCACAAAGTTTCTTTTCAGGCATTATACCATATCTCATTAACAGTTTGAGTAACCCTTCACAGTCCTTGAAATATGTTCCACAAAAACCACCATAGGACAAATAACATCCTTCACAAGAAACGGGAAGATGTTCGTCAAGGTGTACTACGTTGGTAGCCATATCAGCAACTGACAATGAGCCTGTATGTACACCTGTCTTCCCACCTGTGCCCCGCCTACTAATACATATAGCAACTTCTCATTGGCGCAGCTGGTGCTGTTAAAAGGTGGTGGCACGTCATTGGACAGAGGAAATATAGACACAATAAGAATCCTCTCCAGCAGGTACCCACAAACCCCAGCTATAAACAATTGATAGTCAGTGTTTTGTTTATTTACAAGTGTCATGGAGCTCCTTGGACTTAAAAAAAACTCGACAGACGCAGCACATTCCCGGACGTATTGCAGCGTTATTATTCAATTCCGACAGGTAGTGTGATCATTGGAAATTTTGTAAATAGTAAGAACAACAAGCTGAGGGTGGCCATAACCATCTACTGTTTAATGGCATAAACTATAATAAAACTAAAATTCTGGTGAAAACTATGATGTCGTAGCATATTATAAAAGATAAAGAAGCCTAAAAAGGAACAGAAGTTCGTAAATTTGTGGCAAAAGCTCATAGCATGACATTGAACCAGACCAATAGTGATACAAACAGGCTTTATTTAATCATCATTTTGTAATGCAGACAAAATTAGAGAAGTAAAATTTTACTTTGATTTTGAGGAAACCATTTTTTCACGCATGTTGTGCGGTATATAGTAAATAAACTAACTCCATAATTATTATGAGTAAAATAATATTATAGAACAGATAAAAAGGCAATTATACTACTAAGTTTCAATTTACTTCCACAAGTCATTTTTTCTTATATATCTTACATAATAATGATTATATCTCTGTAAATACACCATAGAAAGAATGGAGAAATGAAAGATCTTATTATCTAATACCTAATTAACATGTATTTTATGTAAGCAAACCGTGTTTAGAATAATGGTAACCGTCGTAACTACAATTTCACTGTTCTGAATTAACACTGAAATACTATTGGATTCAATTGAATGAAATTATAAAATGACAGTAGTACAGAAAAATATTATTGAATTAAGAAAAAAGTATTAAGAAAATAAGGCAGTATTGACGGGTCGAGGCGAGCTTTGATCTGTACCTTCCTGGTGATGTCATGCATGACTCTAATTGTCTAATTGTCTGTCACTTAAACGCAGTTCCTTCTAACCAAGGAAGGTATAGGAGAGTAGCGTGTGCCAGTGTAGCATAGAAGCAGTAGTTGTAATAGTATCATTATCTTTATCATTATTTTTGTTTTTATCATTATTATAATTATTATTATTAGTAGTAAGATAAATATTCCGCAGGAGTAATAATACTAATATATAACTATAATTAATAAATATGAATAAAGTCAGTAGAAAGAAACAACACTCTTACACTCTTTATCTCATTCACTTTTACCATCTCACTCCTCCTCCACTACTTCATCTCCTTTCTTCCCTTATCCCCACATTCGGCCTTTGTACGACGCTGGCCAATCAGCTTCCCCGAGAGATCATGACGAAAACATTTACATTTATATTTTTCATTCGTCGGCAGTTGCTTCATTTGTAATAAAAAAGATCGTATTTTACTCTAATGTAACTATTGATAAAATCGTAAACCAATAAAAAGACAAATAAAAAAGATAATTTAATTTTGTGTTAGTGAAGGAGTTTATAAGGGAGTGACGCTGACTCTTCTATGTATACCTTCCTTGCTTCTAACTCTAGCCTCGTAGAATACGTAAATGCAAGGCACGTGTTGGAGACTCTCACTAGCTTGTCTTCCCGTGTTCTCCATGTTCCCATTCTGCTCCTACTTCTCCTCTTCTCCCTCCTCCTCTTCCCATTTCCCTTTCTATTCCCTGTCCTCCTTCGTCACTACTATCTCCTCCTCCTTCTCCTTCTCCTCCTCCTCCTCCTCCTCCTCCTCCTGCCTCCCTTTCGCTCCAACATCCAAGGAAGGAAACGTCCCTTACACTTTAGTTATATACGCTGCTAGACATGCACAGGGACACGCGTATCTGAGGATGTGACTTATATTTTGTTACGATAATTCAAAAGTTCCCCTGTGCGTGCGTTGTCTCCTCCGTCGCCTGCTGGTGCTTGAATCGATGTTTGGGGTAAGAATCCGTTTTGGCAGGGTTGTATTTCATGCTTATTTTTTATTCCTCTACATATTTTTTTCCTTCTCTGTAATTGGATGACCGCAAGAAAAGTTTCAAATATATTTCTTTTTGTCTCCAGCTTTACTATCTTTACCGGCATCAGCTACGCCTCTACTGCATTCGTTTATCTTTTCCTCATTAAAATTGGTTCCATATTGATTTTGGTTCCCTCAATTGATCCACCTTCTTGGTCTTCAAATACGTATCTTTATAATTGATATTGTCATATTTTTCTTTTCTTTATATGTATTCTTCCTTTTTATCCTTCGAGGGCATCATCAACCTAAATTTTATGAGCACTTGACTCACTCATCCTTAAGCTTATGGAAAGGCAAAAAACATCCTACGTATTGCATTCATTCTTAGGGGGAAGGGGAGGGGAGGTGAGCCAGGGATCCTTGAAGCCTAGGGAAACGGGGACGTTCAGATGGGGGTGGGTCGGCAGGCGAAGCGCGAGGCATAGCGAGTAACCGGGATGCAAGTCGTGCCAGGGGTTAATGTGGTGATCGGAGCGGCAAACACGATGACTAGTGAGCCTGACAGAGGATGGCATATTAGCTGAAGGGAAGGAAAGAGAACAAAGTGGTGGCAGGGTAAAGAATATAACTTGTCTTGGAGCAGGGCGTTGGCATACCGTTTTGAATTATCGGGTATTGGTGATAGATACATATAAGGCGGCGATAAGGTATTGGATGTGTCGCCATAGACTATAACATTGCTGTAGGTTAGGTTTATGGCGCTGGAAGGGATAGCTGTGAGGAAGTATTAGGTGTAATGTGAGCGGGAATAATGGTGACATCGGTTAGGGATATGGTGTTGGCAGGGAAAATGTTGGCGCGGTGGCGTAGCGTTGGTCGTTATTTTGTTGTGAGTCAAGGTTTTGGTTTTGGAGACAGTGTTGGCAGGAATCGCGGCCAAGACGCTGCATCTTCTTATCAGTTGATGAAGGGCTTTCCATGTCCTTCTTGGCACTGGCTCCGAGTCCTGACACGTCGCCAGGACCCTACCAGCTGCTGACGTGGTTCTGCAGCTGGCAAATCCATTAGTAACTCGGGCTGTTCAAGTCTGCCTGTGCTCCGTCCCGCCCCGCCCCGCCCCGTCCCGTTCCGTCCAATTCCGCCCCGTCTTGGTCCATTCATCTCAGCTTGCAATGTAACGAGAGGTGCCTAAGTATTAATGTTCTGGTATTAGGACAATGTTAATACTAGTGTTGAAAACTTTGATATGTTATACTTTACGTAGTACTGCCACTCTCAGCTTGAATTTTTTTTATATTTAATTTCCCTCGGAGGCGAATTATGTACTTCTATTGTAGATAGTGTGTGAGGTGATGGATGAGTAGCCCTTTCCGCGCTCTGCAGTAAAAGTGAAGGCGCTGTTCTTTATGTAACTTATTAAGGAAATCAGCAAAGCATTTTATATTATTTTACATCTGCATGGCCACTCAAAAGAGATTGCACGTATGATTGACAGCTTCGTACGTGTCCAGTTCAACAACAATTTATCGGCGCCAGAAACATTCCTTCGCCTCAAGACAACGGGAAGGAGTGCTTGAAGACGGGGAGGCGCGTGGGGTGATGAGCTCTTATTAATTAATGTGACAGATCTTCCGAAAAACCCGATCCTGCTCGAGAGGGAGAGGGACGTAAGCTTCTCAGGCTCAGCGATGTTTATGGTGGGTGAGAGTCGTATCTGCGATGTTATTGAGGAAATTCCAACTGAAACTTCTTGGAATCCAGCTCTGCATCCACTCTTTCCTTTTCTTTCTCCCTTATTTCTTCCTCGTCCTCGTCTTCCTCCTTTTTATCCTCATGCTCCTTCTGCTCCCTGTCTTTGTCCTCCGTTTTTTCTGAAGGTGGTGTTAAGGCGGAGAACTTGAAGGGAAATTCTTATCTGGCGCGGTCAAAAACTCGCTTCCGAAATTTTGAACTCCTTTCAGAGTGGTGAGATTGCTTGTCAGGTCGGCGGGAACAGACATGCATACCTCCCCACCTCCCACGCCCTCTTCACTCTTGTTCTAACAGCCCTCAGTAGTTTTTCCTCTTTCTCTCCACGTTACCTCCTTTTCCTCCATGCATGTCCCTCCCTCTGGTGCACCCTCCCTGCTTTCTTCACCTACGGATCCATTGCTTCTATATAGTCAAAGCCTCGCACTCTCTGAATCCTGTTTGACCAATTTATTTCCATGTATACGTCACACGCCTTCCTCCCTTCCTCTCTGCTCTGAAAGTCCACATAACACGCCATTCTTCCACGCCCAATCCCGTTACGCTCTTCCTACTCCTCCACATCTTCCTGCCGCGAATTCCGTAAAGAAGTGGATAGTTGGAGGTGATGGAATGCCGCCTATGTGGTATTGATGGTGGTAATGGTGTTGGTGGTGGAGGTGGTGGTGGTGGTGGTGGTGATGGTGGTGGTGGTGGTGGTGGTGGTCCCTCTGAGGAGATCAATGGCTGTGGGCAGATGGATAGTAGGTGTTGGGGTGACTGCGAGACCAGACAAATGAATCGAGAGGAGCGGGCGGGGAACTAGAGACAGGTGTTTGGAGGGGAGGACTAAGCTATAATAGATGGATTGGTGTGCGTGCGGCTTGACAGGTAAATAAGGGAAGGATGAGTAGCTTTGAGGGTTACGGAATTATAGGAATTAATGACCAATTGGAGTGAAGTGCGTGGAAGAATAGAAAATAGAACGAAGGGAAGGGGAAAAATATAAGCTTACTGTACCCAAAAAAATATGGATGTATGAAGTAAGTGATGATAATACAGTGGGAATTATATGTACGCCCATATAAACTTGATATATTTTTTATATTTCTATTTTTTGATATAAACGTGTTAGTATTTTGTTGGTGCTAGTGGTGATGGTAGAATGAATTACAGTAAAGGATGCCTCTCCCCCACCGTATTCCTGCGCTGTTTTCCGTGAGTGTATATCGAGGAGACTCAGGAGGAGGAAGGAGCGATAGGTTATGTAGTGCAGGCAACGTGATTCTTGAGGCGTGGGTGGCAAGGGTGAGTGGTTGAAAAGGATGAAAGTGTGTGTGTGTGTGTGTGTGTGTGTGTGTGTGTGTGTGTGTGTGTGTGTGTGTGTGTGTGTGTGTGTGTGTGTGTGTGTATGTGTGTGTGTGTGTGTGTGTGTGTGTGTGTGTGTGTGTGTGTGTGTGTGTGTGTGTGTGTGCTTGAATGAAGACGATAATAATAATGATAAAAATAATTGTGTAGACATCTTGACAGTTGTGGGTTGTGGAGAAAGAAACACAATGTATACTGAGATTTTATTCCTGACCGGTTTCGCTAACAGCTTCTTCAGAAGCTGTTAGCGAAACCGGTCAGGAATAAAACCTCAGTATACATTGTGTTTCTTTCTCCACAACCCGATAAGAGATAATAATAATAATAATAATAATAATAATAATAATAATAATAATAATAATAATAATAATAATAATAGTAATAATAATAATAATGACAATAATAATAATAACAACAATAATAGTAATAATGATAATAATGATAATGATAATATTAATGATAATATTAATCCTTCTCTTTGTATTCCCTCCTTAATTCCCTTCATAATTAATTCCCTCCTTCCTACCTCCCTCCCTCCCTCCTTCCCTCCTCCATCCCTGCTACCTCCCTCCCTACCTCCCTCCCTCCCTCCCTCCCTCCCTCCCTCCCTTCCTCCCTCCCTTCCTCCCTCCCTCCCTCCCTCCTTCCCTCCCTCCCTCCCTCCCTCCCTCCCTCCTTCCCTCCCTCCCTCCCTCCCTCCCTCCCTCCCTCCCGCCCTCCCCACCCTCCCTCCCTCCCTCCCTCCCTCTCTCCATCCCTCTCAAATATCATAGGACACGCTGCGCATTGACAATTATTTCATAGCCGATCATTTGCTTCACTAATACCACAGACTCGCTTGCAATCCCGGTTCGATTTCGTCACGGGACATCATTGTTTTGCGGTGTTGCATGTTTTCCAGCATGATTTAATTTATTTTCGCCAGTTCAATTAACAAAAAAATAATAATCATAATAATGAGGGGAATCACATTTCACTCCGATGTGTTCCAATAGGATTCAATTCGATACCTATTCACCACATCCTTTTTTTTTTCATTGTCTATTGGTATTGGTGTGTGTGTGTGTGTGTGTGTGTGTGTGTGTGTGTGTGTGTGTGTGTGTGTGTGTGTGTGTGTGTGTGTGACCTCGGCAGCACCTTGGTCGGGTCGATGGAGGGGTGAAGGTGGTCACGTCGGGATCCAACTCACAGTCCTGAGCTGCGTCCAGAATGCTTATTGTCATTAATCTTAGGTTCTCTCTCTCTCTCTCTCTCTCTCTCTCTCTCTCTCTCTCTCTCTCTCTCTCTCTCTCTCTCTCTCTCTCTCTCTCTCTCTGTCAGGTTCCATATCTTTGTTTTCTAATCTAACTAGTCCTTCAAGCCTCCTCTTCGCCTGTTTTAACTATCACCTCCATATCTTTGGTTTTCCTTTAATTTTGTTCCTCATTCCTCCATCTTCCCCTTCCCCCCCTCAACAATCCTCGCTCACATCGTTCACCTAACCACTTTGCGTCCACCTCCCTCTCTTTGCATGCCTCCGCACCCCCCAGACCTTACTTCTCATCTTTTTCCACTTACACTGAGCCCTCAAGATTTACTGAACTCGGAAAAAAAAGACACACGACTTAAGTAGTACGACCAGCTGTGCTCTCTCTCTCTCTCTCTCCTCTCTTCTCTCTCTCTCTCTCTCTCTCTCTCTCTCTCTCTCTCTCTCTCTCTCTCTCTCTCTCCTCGTCTCCTCTCTCTCTCTCTCTCCTCTCTCTCTCTCTCTCTCTGTGCAGCTGTCGTCAGCACCTGGTCCTGGCATGAGAAACACACACCGCCGTTTGTATCCTGGACTCCTGGACTCTTCTTCTTCTTCGCCTCCACCTCCTCCTCCCACTTCTTCTTCCTTTCCAGCAGTTCCTTCTTTAACCATTAGTAGTAGTTGTAGTGGTAGTGGTAGTGGTAGTGGTAGTGGTAGTGGTAGGGTAGTGGTAGTAGCAGTAGTGGTAGTGGTAGTGGTAGTGGTAGTGATAGTAGTAGTGGTAGTGGTACTAGTAGTGGTAGTAGTAGTTAGTAGTAGTAGTAGTAGTAGTAGTAGTGGTAGTAGTAGTAGTAGTAGTAGTAGTAGTAGTAGTAGTAG
>JAXIVD010006111.1:0-25473 GCA_036785275.1 Cancer borealis
GTAGTAGTAATAATAGTAGTAATAGTAGTAGTAGTAGTAGTAGTAATAGTAGTAGTAGTAGTAGTAGTAGTAGTAATAGTAGTAGTAGTAGTAGTAGTAGTAGTAGTAGTAATAGTAGTAGTAGTAATAGTAGTAGTAGTAGTAGTAGTAGTAGTAGTAATAAGTAGTAGTAGTAGTAGTAGTAGTAGTAGTAGTAGTAGTAGTAGTAGTAATAGTAGTAGTAGTAGTAGTAGTAGTAGTAGTAGTAGTAGTAGTAGTAGTAATAGTAATAGTAATAGTAGTAGTAGTAGTAGTAGTAGTAGTAGTAGTAATAGTAATAGTAGTAGTAGTAGTAGTAGTAGTAGTAGTAGTAGTTCAAAGACATGACCGTGACCCTTGTATCCTTGTATTAACCAGACACCTACACCATGTTTTATGCAGCACACACACACACACACACACACACACACACACACACACACACACACACACACACACACACACACACACACACACACACACCCACCCACCCACCCACCCACCCACCCACCCACCCACCCACCCACCCACCCACCCACCCACCCACCCACCCACCCACCCACGCACGCACGCACGCACGCACGCACGCACGCACGCACACACACACACACACACGCACACACACACACACACACACACTAAAACTCACTAGAATGCAGTTGCGGTTAGAATTTTTAACCTTTATGACCTATAAGATGAAACAAACACCAGAGGAGGAGGAAGAGGAGGAGGAGGAGGAGGAGGAGGAGAAAAAAGAGGAAGAAGATAGCATAAAATACCCATAAAGAAAAAATAGAGAAATATCAGATGAAAGATCTATATTAAAATGGATGAGGAAATAGAAGATTTGCAAGGGAGAGGGAGGGAAGGAAGGAGAAAAGGAGAGAAGTTCAAAGGAAATACGGAGAAAGAGTAGAGAAAGAAGAGTAGGGTAGCAAAGAGAGAGAGAAGAAGGTAATGAGGAAATAAAAGGAGAAAGAATGAAATAAACACAAAACTAGGACAAAAAAAAGAGAAAGAAGAGTGTAGATGAAAAGACAAATTAGAGAGAGAAAGAAAAAAAATGAAGGAAGAAAAAATATTGTAATACGAAGGAAAGAAGGAAGAGGAAGGAAACAAGGAAAACTGTTTTAAGGTGAAGGAGGAAAGTAAGCAGAGGGCCACGTGGTTTCCCTCCTTTATTAAGTAAGTGATAGTGAAGGGAGGAAAGACTGTTTTAAGTGGTGGTGGAAGGAAGAGGCAACTGTTCCCTTGGGTGGTGGTGATGGTGGTGGTGGTGGTGGTCGGGGTGGTGCAGGAAATTGTAGTTGTTGACGTGGTTGTGGTTGTGGTAGACGTAATTGTGTGGTTAATGTTTACCTTAATGGTTGAACTTTCTATAGATGGTCATTATAAGTTAACAATGTGTATTTTCTTTCATATTTATATCATACTTGTCTTTGGATTTCTTAACTACATAATTTTTATATACATTCTTCTGTAGTTTGGTGGAAATTGAGATAGACATAAGTAGAGGCAATAATAAAGTAGATGAATAGAATAGATGGTGATAATTAAAAATGATAAAGAAAGGGAGAAGAGAAATTGGAGATAAAAGAAGCGAAAGGAAACTAAACATTAATAAACACAGAGAAAACGAAAGAAGGAGGAAGAAGAAGAGACATAGAGAGGAAATAGAAACAGGAAATAGAGTAGAAACAGCGATAGGGGACATGAAGGAAGATTGAGGGAAAAGGAAGAAAAGTGGGAGTAAGGAAGATTGGAGGAGAAAGTCATATAGGAAATAAAGCAGAAGAGAAAGAGGGGAAGGGAAAGAAGGGAGGGAGGAAAGCAATTAAAGAGGAAGATCAACACACGAGAGGAAAATGAAGAAACGAGGCAAACAAGGAGGGAGGAAATAGTAAAAACAGAATGGGAGAAAGAGATGGAAAGGAATAAATGCTGAAAATGAAAGAAAAAGCAGAGGAACAAAGGGTAGATGAAGAGAGAGAGAGAGAGAGAGAGAGAGAGAGAGAGAGAGAGAGAGAGAGAGAGAGAGAGAGAGAGAGAGAGAGAGAGAGAGAGAGAGAGAAGAGAGAGAGAAACACAAATTAGCAAATGAGAACAGTAAATAAAGAAATAAATGTGAAAAGAAAAGGCAATAACGAATTTAAGAAGAAATTGGAAACGTTAATAAAAAGGCAAACACGAAACAGAAAAACATTTAATTAAGAAAATAACTGCAAGAAACAGATAAAATAAGGAATAAAAAAGGATGAAAATAAATAATTAACGAAAATGGTAAGTAATTGGAACAAGCGCCAGATGATAACGAAAAGGGGAATTGATAAAACCTGATAATAAGGATAATAATAATAATAATAAGAAGAAGAAGAAGGAAAGTAAGGAAGAAATTAATATAGTAAAACAGAAAGGAGAGAAAATATATAAAAAAAATATTTTATATAAAAAAAAATGGTTTCAGGAAGGAAGGAAGGAAAAAGGGATAGAGAATAATATGAGATTAACAGAATTATGAAAGAAAAACAAGAATGAAAAAAGAAGGAGAAATAAAAGATAGATAAGTAAACTAAGGAGATGGAGGAGGAGGAGGAGGAGGAGGAGGAGGAGGAGGAGGAGACAAACAAAAGACAAGAATAAAAGAAACACAAAAAGGTGAGACATAAAATAACAAAGGAAGATCAACAAAGAAGAAGAAGAAGAAAAGAAACCAGAAAATAATAAAGAAAGATCAACAAAGAAGAAGAAGAAAAGAAGACAGAAAATAAGGAAAAGATAAACACACTGAAAAGGAAGGGAGAGAAGAGAAGAAGAAGGGGAAAAGAAAAAGAAAAGGGAGGAGAAAGAGAAAGAGAAAAAGAAGAAAACAACAACAACAATAACAACGAGGAGGATGAAGAAGAGGAAGAGGAGGAGGAGGAGGAGGAGGAGGAGGAGGAGGAGGAGGCAACACCATCATTCCTTCCCATCGCCACAGCATCCGGCCTCCACTTGGTTTGGTCTCCGCGACAGCAATCGGAAACTCATAAGGTAATTTGTGGAGGGAAGGGAGGGGGGGAGGAGGGGAGGAAAGGGAGGGAAGAGGGAGGAATGTAGAGAGAGCTGTCCGCCATTTTTCTTCCTCCAGTCTCGTGTCTCTAGCTGTCGTAATAAATTTTGTAGCTGTAGATTTGTATGATGATTTTGTATGTGTATATATATTCTCTCTCTCTCTCTCTCTCTCTCTCTCTCTCTCTCTCTCTCTCTCTCTCTCTCTCTCTCTCTCTCTCTCTCTCTCTCTCTCTCTCTCTCTCTCTCATCATTATCCTGTCTCCTCCAATATCCATTCGTGCATCTTATTCTCTCTTCTATATTTTTTTTTCCTATTGTCTTTTCTCCCTTTTTTCTTCTTTATATATCTCCACATCCTTCTATCCTCCACCTATCCATCCTCCATCTTCCCATCCTTTCTTCCTCCTCCTCTTCCTCTTCCTCCTCTTCCTCCTCTTCCTCCTTTATCTCCTACTATGTAAAGAAGTAGAAGAAAGGAGATAGAATATTGCTCCGAACTGCTACCGCCCCATCTTGTATCATATCGCCATATTTGTAGAGGGCTGAGGTCGGCATCTCTCTCTCCTCCTTCTCTTCCCCTCCCTCTCCCCTCTCCTTCCCCTATCCTTCCCCTCTCTTTCCCTCCCAAACGCCCGCTTCGAAAATATAATCGTGTCCTCATAAGGCAATTTGGTGCGACCCTCTCAGGTACCGGAAGAGGAGGAGGAGGTGGTGGTGGTGGTGGTGGTGGTGAGGGGAAAAGAGGGGAGGGAAGGTGGGAGGAGCTCGGAGTGATTTTAAGTTGGTTTCAAAAAAGGGAGGAGATCTTTCCCTCGTTGTTCCCCTCGGCCGATTCTCCCCTCATCTTGTCGCCCCCGTGACGTCACTGCTTGCCTGGGGGTGTGAGGGGACGAGGTATTAATTTCGATGCAAGTTACGCAGGGGGAGACTAGACTGGCTTTTATTTGGGGGGGTGGGGGTGTTGAGGAGAGGGGAAAAAGAGGGTAAAGCGCAAACATAAGGTATACACATTATTCTTTTTCTCTCCCTCTCTCTTAAATTAACTGAGGGACATTTTTCCTCATTCTTCCCTCCCTCCCTCCCTCCCTCCCTCCCTCCCTCCCTCCCTCTCTCCCTCCCTCCCTCCTTCTACTATCCATAGCTTAATCTACAGCAGGATATGACGTGGCTTGTGTAATCTTGCATATTGGGTGTGAAGATGAGGCAGGCAGCAAGGCCGAGGGAGGGACGTGGAGGGGCTGTCTGGCTGGTGGACGTGCGAATGATGATGGTGATGAGGAGGGAGGTAAAGAGGAGGAGGAGGAGGAAGAGGAGGAGGAGGAAGGGGAGGTAGAAAGGTCCTTACACAAGATGAGATTCAAAACATCCTGAATCTCTCCTCTGAGGCCAAACTTTTCCTCCTCAGAGTTTGGAAGGAGATTCTAGTTTACCCACAAACTTGGCTATTTTCCTCCGCCTCTCCGCCTCTCTGCCTCTCTGCCCCCACGTCCTTATAGTGGCGGCGGCGGTGGTGGCGGCTTGATGGTAACGATGTGGTGGTGGTGGTGGTGAAGTGGTGATGGTGGTGGTGGTGGTGGTGGTGGTGGTGGTGGTGGTGTAGATAATGTCGTTCACAAGGATATGCATTTAGAACCTAGACATTTTCTCCCAATATTTAATGGAGGACTTCGAAGGACGTAACACCAAGGACAGAGGGGAGGCGTTAGGACATTGAGACAGGAAATGAATGCTATATAATTACTGTCACTTAGTCATTAGGCGGAGGAAGTGGAGTCATTAGTGGAGGGAGGTGGAGAGACAGTCATATAGTGGATGCAAAGATTTCATAAGGTGGAGGAGTAGGGAAGAAGGATGTTGTGGAGATGAGGACAGACAGACAGCCTCAGCCTCCTTCACGCCCTTAGGAATGTGGTGTTCAGTGTCCCGCCACGCCCATCCTGGTGGAGTTGTTTAGCACCTTGGAATGTCCTCTCAACTCCATTACTCCCTTTGCTTCCCTACCATCCCTTCACGAGCTTCCCTATCCTCTCCCTTTATCCTATACCCTCCGTTTATCTTATTATTCCTTTACCTTACCCTTTTTTTATTTCGTTTTCCCTTTAGCCCTCATCCTTTTCTTTCCCTCTTGTTTCTTGCTTCTTCTTTTTATTTCTCCCTCCCTTTATCCCTCAAACCTTTCCTTTCCTCTTTTATTTCACTTTCCCATTAGCCATCATCCCTTTCCTTCCCTCTTTCTTCTCGCTACTTTCTTTTTATTTCTCCTTCCCTTTAGCCAGCAACCATTTATTTCCTTCATTCCTCTTGCTTCTTTTTTATTCCTCTCTCCCTTTACCCCTCAAACCTTTCCTTCCCTCTTTCCTCTCGCTCCTTCCTTTGTATTTTTCCTTCCCTTTCCTTCCCTCTTTCCTCTCCCTCTTCCCCTTTACCGCCTCTCTTCCTCCGCCTCTTCCGAACACACGTACGTATATTTTTTTTTTTCTTCACCTGATGTTATCGCAATCTCGTGAACTGCTGATTAAATTGGGCAAATTTGGTCATGAAGATAATAGGGGGATAAAGAAACGGCAAAGACGCATAATTATCCCAAAAGCGAAAACCTTGCATGATTATGAAAATCGAAACGCAAAATACACTGGCCATTAAAAGGAGACACGAAGGCGTTGAGGATTGACTAAAAACACATAGGATTAGGAGGCGTTGAGGGTGCTAGCAGGTGTGAGGGTGCTAGGAGGTGTGAGGGTGATAGGAGGTGTGAGGGTGCTAGGAGGTGTGAGGGTGCTAGGAGGTGTGAGGGTGATAGAAGATGTGAGGGTGATAGGAGGTGTGAGGGTGCTAGGAGGTGTGAGGATGATAGGAGGTGTGAGGGTGATAGGAGGCGGTGAGGGTGTTCATTCCAGGCTTACAATGATACCAACAAAATAACGGAGAATGCAAACTATAGACACATTAAACGACGAAGAAAAATAAAAGAAAGGGATCAAAATACGGTTGAAGTAAAAATAAAATAAGAAAATAAAAGACCAAAGATAAATCAACACGAATGATAACACTTTAGAATCGAAGAAAACGAATGAAAGTGATATAGATAAAACGATGTAAAGAAAGTGTAGGAATAGAAGAAAACAAAAACAAGTGAATATGGGAAGTGTTTTTTTTTTTATATATAGACAAGTGTTTAAGATGGGTGTTGCGTTTGATAAGTGGTGGTGGTGGTGGTGGTGCGTGATATGCAAGTGATGTGTTGTTTCCCGCTGGCAGTGATGGTGGTGGCGATAGTGGTGATGGTGGTGGTATTTGTATTTTGTTAATCATACAGTGAGAAAATCAGTGTTTTATTTAGTGTGTGTAGTGCGTGTGCGTATGTGTGTGCGTGCAGTCAATTTTGCTTCGCTAATCACCGTCATTGACTCATGAGTGTAATAATTTGTGGAGGGTGATTGGTGCGTGTGAATGTGTGTGTGTGTGTGTGTGTGTGTGTGTGTGTGTGTGTGTGTGTGTGTGTGTGTGTCTGTGTGTGTGTGTGTGTGTGTGTGTGTGTGGCTGCTCTTTCATGTGTTATCTCTACCGTGTGTGTTATTGTCCAGAACGTGTTTGAGCTTTTAACTAATTAGCTTAACTTGTCAATTTAGATGCGTTCTGCCGTGTGCGTGCGCGCGTGGTTGTATGTATGTATGTATGTATGTATGTATGTATGTATGTATGTATATATGTATGTATGTATATGTGTATGCTTTAGTGTGGAGAGGCACCGTCTTCACACACACACACACACACACACACACACACACACACACACACACACACACACACACACACACACACACACACCCACACACACCTTCCCTCCCCTTCCACCCACGCCAGACTCACCTCTTCCCTTGCGTCCCATTAAACTCACACACCTGCTCACACACGCTCGGAATTCCACCAAAATTGAGTGGCACGGTTCTTCAGGCTCTTGCTGGTAATGTTCACGGGCAGGCGAGCGAGATTACGCCGTCTCCTCCTAACAAAAACTGAGACTTTGATAAATACAGACAGAGGTAAAGGAGTGTGGGAGGTGGCAGTGTGGTTTTGGCCTTAATCTTCTTACCCTTGTACTGTTTCTCCTTGCTCTTCGTTATCCCTTTATTTTTGTTTTTTCTTTGTAAGTTTGTGGTTATTTTGAGATTTTTTATATTATTCTCGTTTTTTGTTTATTTATTTATTCATCTTCTATTTCTTCTTCTTCTTCTTGTGGGTGTTATGAAGGAAGTTTGGTGATAGAATGCAGTTAGTCATTATTATAAGTGGTTTCTGAATTGAATTTATCTATGTAATAACAAAAAAAAAAACTACAGGATTATATTGAGAAACCAGGAAGGCAAAGATAGATGGAGATAAAGGAGCTAAGAAAGATGTGGAGGAGCAATGAGAGAGAGAGAGAGAGAGAGAGAGAGAGAGAGAGAGAGAGAGAGAGAGAGAGAGAGAGAGAGAGAGAGAGAGAGAGAGAGAGAGAGAGAGAGAGAGTTAGACTAAGACCCAATCTGTCTCACCATCTGTTACTTGGTTCACTGGAATGGAGGAGGAAAGGAGGGGAAGTGAGGGGAGAGGATGAGAGAGGGGAGAGGGAATGGAATGGAGGGGTAAAAGTAAGGGGAAATTTGAGAGGGAAAAAAAGGGGAATAGAGAGAAGAGGGAAAGGTAGAGGAAATGCAGTGATAGAGGGAAGGGGAAAGAGGGGAAGAGAGGGGAGGTTGTGGCCTTAATTACGGTTGATAAGGTCATTAGAGAGAATCGTGGTATTAGTGGTTATGGAAGCTCATTACAAGAACACCACATATTGCGTGTGTGTGTGTGTGTGTGTGTGTGTGTGTGTGTGTGTGTGTGTGTGTCTGTGTGTGTGTGTGTGTGTGTGTGTGTGTGTGTGTGTGTGTGTGTGTGTGTGTGTGTGTGTGTGTGAGTGAGTGAAAGATTGAAAGAAAATCGACTCGTATGAAATATGAGTCACTTCACTTTAACGACCACTTTCTCACCCTAGTAGTGGTTTGTTACATCGGTGTTTGGATGTGTGTGTGTGTGTGTGTGTGTGTGTGTGTGTGTGTGTGTGTGTGTGTGTGTGTGTATGTGTGTGTGTGGAGGGGAAACTTTGCCGCAGGAACACAAACTGAGCGTGAAAAGGGGAAACATTTTTGACTTCGATAAATGTTGTTTTACCTGTTGACATATGTAGCCACGAGTGTGTACTGATAAGGTGTGTGTGTGTGTGTGTGTGTGTGTGTGTGTGTGTGTGTGTGTGTGTGTGTGTGTGTGTGTGTGTGTGTGTGTGTGTGTGTTGAAAAATATTGAGGAACACAACGTAAGAGAAAGAATAATCAACGTTATTTTTATCTTTAGCTAAGCGTGTTTGTGTGTTTAGTTTTCGGGTGGATAAAGGGAAGAGAAAGGAAGAAGATAATTTAAAAAGAAAGATTAGATCAGTAGAAAAATATATGAAGAAAGAAAATATTGTGAGTTAATTGTCTCCTCGATATTTTTTTACTTTATTTTTATTTCTACTGTTTAAAATTTCTAACAAAAAATGAGAAAATAATTGAGTCCAACGAATACATTTTTTTTAAGTATTATCTTTAATAGGATCATGTTTTCTAGTTGTTGTTTTTTATATATATGATTATTAGCGCTTCAAGGAAATTTATGACGAATAAGTAATCACAAAATGAATATGAGTGGGAGTCAAACGGGGTCCACCAGTCACCATGTCGACGGTGAAACCATTTCGCCATCGCCTTCATTGTTTAGTTTCCTTTAAGGCGAATGATGATTAATCTTCACGTTTATTCATATGTTTGTTTGCGTGTGTGTACAGTATAATTTAGCTTGTTTGCTGAGGAGAGAGAGAGAGAGAGAGAGAGAGAGAGAGAGAGAGAGAGAGAGAGAGAGAGAGAGAGAGAGAGAGAGAGAGAGCACACACACACACACACACACACACACACACACACACACACACACACACACACACACACACACACACACACTATACCAGGATCAATAACACTAAAAATGATAAACGGTGCAGCCTTCACGGTCAGCGGCGGCATCGGTGGTGTGTCGGGCAGGTAATGGTTTGCCTCCACGTGCTGCTGTTGGCTTGCTCTATTATTAATGCCGCCCTTACTGCCGCCCTTCGCTATCCGGGAAATTGATAGCATGTGATGTGAGATTAAGCAGTTACCCCTCACCCTACCCCTTCCCCATATAGATATTATACAGGTACAAACACCCCTTACCTTTCACATACAGGTACAGGACTATTAAGCTTAAGGTGTCCCCTCTTTACTCACTTAGACTTCCCCCCACATGTACTACCTTCCCCCTACAGGCACTAGACAAGGTTTCCGTACCTCACTACAGGTACTTATACTCCCGTACCCTCGCTACACCGGTACTAACAAGCCATTTCTTTACCCCCACAGGTGCACGGTGCAGTCGGCGTGCCAAAAGGCCACCTTCTCCTCGCCTCGCTGGCTTAGCTTCGGCTCCGGCCAGCAGTGCATCGACTTCGAGATGATCCTGCCAGACCGCCTCCCCATCACCCAGTCTGCTACGGTAAGTCTAGCTGTTACTGGGGACTCCTACTGGGGACTTTACACCGGGATAGGGGGAGGTTTAACTATATGTAGGACTCAATAGGGAAGGAATTAATTGGGACTTCTATCATAGTGAGCCACGGTGCTGCTGGGGACTCGTGCGGGGACTCTTAAGTTGCTACTGGGAGTGTTGGTAAGAGTATCGATAGGAAGAACTGTATGTAGAACTCAGTAAGGAGAAAAAATTAAATGCGTCTATCTCTCTTTTGTTACACTTAAAGGATAGGAACTGAATGTTGTCCTGTGGGTTTAAAAGGGAACGTTCTATTTTGAGAGGAACAGTATAGGGATGTTTACCAGTGGAGACTAATGATAGGATTGCCCAGTGAGGATACAACTAATCCCTTCTGAAGCCGACTAACAGGGCCACACACGCCCACACCACACCGCACCACACCACACCACACCACACAGCATCACACCACACCACACCGCCCGTTCATCCACTTACGCCGGGCTGTGATGGCGGTGATGAGTTGTGGTGGTGGTTAGTGGAGGTAAATGGTGGAAGTTATGAGTGTTGGTGTTTGTGGATGAAATGGTAAAGAGTGGAGGTGTAGTGGTGGTGGTAGTGGTGGTGGTGGTGGTGGTGGTGATGGTGGGGGTGGTAGTGGTGGTGGTGGTGGTGGTAGTAGTGGTGGTGGTGGTGGTGGTGGGGATGAAACACCTCAGTTTTGCCCTAAGGAAAACCTCACCTTTTTTGGTTGTTGACTGTGTGTGTGTCTGTGTGTGTATAAGTATATGTAGGTGTGTGAATGTGTATGTGTCTGCATTAATACCCTCCTCTCCTTCCCTCATCCATCTTTGTCGTGCCCGAGGAAAGTTTGATAATGTGTGTGTTCGTGGCTGTGTGTGTCGCGACGCCCCTGCCCAGCATGATGTATGTGGCGTGCCTGAGCCTGAGTGACACAGGTGGAGGTGGAGGCGGTGGTGGTGATGGTGGTGGTGGTGGTGATGGTGGTGGTGGTGGTGGTGGTGGTGGTGGTGGTGGTGGTGGTGGTGGTGGCACTGATGGTGATGGAGGTGGTGGTGATGAGCGGGAGGGACTATGTAGGTTTGGTTAGGGTGGTGTTATGTCAGTTTCTTGTGTAATTTGTGGTGGTGGTGGTGGTCGCAGGTGTAGAATTGTGGATTATTTGATAGTTTTTTTACGACTTACACGTGGTTATTGTAAAGAAGGAAGGGGAAGAGGAGGAGGAGGAGGAGAAGGCAAAGGAAGAGGAGGAAGACAAAGAGTGGCCATAAGAGAGGAGGAGGTAATGTAGGATAATTTAGAGGAGTAGGAGGAGGAGATGAGGGTGATGGTGGTTGTGGAAGTGGAAGAGGAAGAGGAAGAGCAGGTAAAGGAGGGAAGAAAGGAAGAGAAACAAGAGGTATAAGAGAAAGTAAAGGAGACGGAGTGGGTGGTGGTAGCAAAGGAGGATAAAGTGTAAGAGCATAAGGAGGAGAAGAAGGGGGTGGAGGAGGAGGTAAAGGGGGGGAAGGAGGATTACCTGCTTCCCCCCCTCACACAAATCACCTGAACCACAGTGTAATTAATTAGAATAATTGGGTATTGTCTAAGGTGTCCCGGAGGGGGGGTGTCTGGTGTATACTTATCTACCCCAACCTCCCCCTCTTGCTCTCTCTCTCTCTCTCTCTCTCTCTCTCTCTCTCTCTCTCTCTCTCTCTCTCTCTCTCTCTCTCTCTCTCTCTCTCTCTCTCTCTCGTTATTATTTCCTCCACTATTATAATCACTATGTATGGAGGAGATGAAGAGGAGGATGTGGAGGTGGAGGAGGAGGAAGAGGCTGGCAGAACATTCTCGTTGCTGGGAAAAGAGAAGGAAGTGGAGGAGGTGGATGCTGAGGGAGGCGAAGTAGGTAGGAGGAGGAGGAGGAGGAAGAAGAGGAGGAGGAAGCTGGTTGGTTCTACGTTCCCGCGCTGCACTTTCCTCCAGGGACTTATTGGCGGTAAAAAGTGTGGGAGATGTGTGGTGGCGGCGGTGTTATTGCGGCTTTACGAGTGTCTGCCACGTGGCGCTGTCAGGGCTAGTGATCCAACAGGCTGACGCGGCTTATTGTCCCCAGCCCGATATTGTGTCAGCCTCCACTCCTCCTCCTCCTCCTCCTCCTCCTCCTCCCGCTGCTGATTCTCCTTCTGCTTCTCACTCTTCTTCGCCCTCTTTGTCTTCCTTCTCTGTTGCTCCGTCTATTCGTTGTTGTCTCATTCCTCATTCATCGTCTTTGTTGTCCTGATTCTCCTCCTCCTCCTCCTCCTCCTCCTCCTCCTCCTCCTCCTCCTCCTCCTCCTCCTCCTCCTCCTCCTCCTCCTCCTTTCTCAGATCCTCCTTCATCCTTCCCATGTACTCAGTCCTTCCCAAACTGTCCCGTTGCAGTTCTCTCTTCTGTCTTGTCCTCTCTCCTCCTCCTTACCTCCTACAGTCCTTCCCTTCCTTTCCCTTTCCCTCTCGCCTTTTCACAACCATCCTCTCCCCCTTCTCTCCCATTCCCTTTCCTCTCACAATCGTCCTCAAACAACAGGGAGGAGAGGGGGAGGGGAGGGTGTAGAGAGGAGAAGGGAAGGTGGAGGAGAAGGAAGACAATACGTTAGAGGCAACACAGCGCTTCAAGACAGATCACTTTAGGAAGGAACTAAATCGCATTGGAAAAAGACATTGAAGAGGAAGAAGAGAAGCAGGAGGGAAGGAGAGCAACTGGGAATGTGTGGTGAGGAGGAGGAGGAGGAGGAGGAAGAAGAAGAGATGTTTACTATAGAGGAACTTCATTGAAAACTTTTAATAGGATTTTTATTTTTTTTTCGATGCAGGTGGATTTTGAGTGAAAGTAAAAATAAAAGATATTGAAGTAGAAACCAGAAGGATAAAAATCAACAGAGAGAAAGTTATGGAGATGAAAATAAAAGATGATTCGATAGATAAATATTGAGGAGGAAATAAGAGACGAAAAGAAATAAAGAAATAAAGAAACATCGTCAATACATGAATTTGGTGAGAATCAGAAATAGAAAAAACTAAAGAAAAATACCAAGATATATATATTTTTAAAAAAAAACCCACACAAATAGAATGTAAAGCGTCATTGACTAAAATATTCATGTATGCATCACTATAAGAAATAAAAGTAAAAATAACAAAATTATAAAATAATTTATGAATGTACAATATATGTATAACCTCACACACCAAGATATTCATTATTCCACGCCCTTCCTATCACAACGTCGATCCTTAGTGGGGGGGGAGGATGAGGGTGTAGTGAGGGATGAGATACCTGAGTACGTGACTTTGGGGGGGGGGGGCATCTGAGGGGAAGGGGAGACACAGTGAGGGGAGATGTATGTGTTGGTTTGTAAAGTGTAGAGATTAGTTTAGTGTATTTTATATTTTCTCTCTTTTATTAATTTTATTTCCTTTCTTCCTTCTTTTGATCCTATTTTTATTTTATCTTCCTCTTTGTCTCTACTTTCTTTTGTTTTTTCCTTATTTTTCTTTCCCCTTTTTCTAAATTCCTCAACTAATTACTTTTCTTTAATTTTCGGTTTCATTTACATATTCTCTCTTGTTTTATTTTTATTCTCATTTACTTCTTTTTCTTTCCATCCCTTTCTGTAGTTTTCCGTTCCCCCAGTCATATATTAGTTTACCAATTCTCTCTCTCTCTCTCTCTCTCTCTCTCTCTCTCTCTCTCTCTCTCTCTCTTCTCTCTCTCTCTCTCTCTCTCTCTCTCTCTCTCTCGCCAACGTAATGAAATCATGGATACAATCTGATGAATTTTGATCAAGGTGACGCGGGAATTCCCATAGGTAAGGATTCTGTTGTCAGGGCGAACGGAAGGGAAGAGAGGGAGGAGGGAGGAAAGGAAGGGAAGAGAGGGAGGAGGAAGGGAAGGAAGAGGAGGGAAGTTAGAGCGCAAAACAGGTAGAAATAGGGTAAAAGAAATAGGTGAATCTTACATACGCCAGGAGGTAAAATAGAAATAGGAAGAAAGAGAGAGAGAGACAGGAAGAAGAAAAAAAAAAGAGAAGGATAGGTAGAAATAAAGAGTAATTTTATGCAAGGAGAGAAATGAGGAAAGAGAAAAGGTGGAAGGAAAGAATTGAATGCAAGTAGGGCGAGGGAGAAGGATAAAGAAGGATTTTATGCGAGAAGAAAACGAAGGAATGAAACTGGCGGACGAATGCAAAGTAAGAGAAATCAGGAATAAGAGACAGAAGAGAGAGAGAGAGAGAGAGAGAGAGAGAGAGGAGAGAGAGAGAGAGAGAGAGAGAGAGAGAGAGAAAAAAAAAAAAAGAGGGGTAGCTGAAGGGGGGCGGAGTTCCCTATCCTCCAGGCCGCCCTTCACACATTTGCATAGTGGCATTTATTTTATATTTGCCTTCGTCATGGTAATGCATTTAGTGGAGGGGGAGATGAAGATTAATGTGTGGGGGAAAAGGTTTAGTGGAGGCCCGCGGGGGAGATGGATGGCCAGAAGGTGGAGGAGGAGGAGGGAAGAGAAGGAGGGGGGAGGAGGGAAGGTGTAGGAAGAGAGGTGTAGGTGTGAGGATTCAAGACGCTACCTACCTCCTTCCTTCCTTCCTTCCTCCTTGTCTTCCTCCCTTCCTCCTCCTCCTCCCCCTTTCCCCCCCTCCCCCCATTCTCAGCCCCACACCTGTAGCCTCTCCCCGACAGCACCAAGATGAAGCCGGCATTAAAGTATTTGCATTCTTTGTTTGGGAAAAAAATAATGGCAATGACAAAATAAATTCGTAACACTGAGAGCAAAGATTACATTATGGTGCAGAGAGAGAGAGAGAGAGAGAGAGAGAGAGAGAGAGAGAGAGAGAGAGAGAGAGAGAGAGAGAGAGAGAGAGAGAGAGAGAGAGAGAGAGAGAGAGAGAAAGAGAAAAAAAAAATAGTTGTTGTTATTAATATTAGTAGTAGTATCAAGCTTATCATTGTCATTATCACATCATCATTATTTATGTGTCTGCAATGCATCAACAAAGAGATAAAGTATTGAAATATTAGTATTAGTTGTAAGAGTAGCAATGATGATAACTTTTTTTAATATAACAAATACAAACTTTCTTAACTTGGATCCACATTAGTCTGAATATCCCCGAAGAAGAATCCTTACCTTCCCCAAGTCACATTTCAATATACCAAATCCTATGAAGCACAGACGTGAAGTAGCTAACTGTCTCGATGCTAGAGTTAGATTTCAAATTCGTATATAACAAAAATAAATATATCTTTCTACCTTTCTTGCTGCAATTTCAAGAGAGATTGCACCGCTGTGAGCCTCAGATCGCGGGAGGAGCTTTACCATAACACCATTAGCATACCCGCACCATAGATTACTGAGGCTTGTAGATAGCACGGGCAGATGTGCAATTTATAGTTATGCTTCGCTGGGGCTTGTCCTTCCTTACCCTTACCCGTGCACACCACTATTGAATCAAAACCCAAGATAGAATGTATAATGCAATGAAAACGCTCAGAGTTATATTCAGCCACTCTTCAAAGATAAAAAAAGGAAACTTTATATGAGATGAGACTAGTGATACATCTTAATATATACGTAGCCTCCACACCTCGCTGCTGGTATGTGGTGAGGAGTGGATGCTTTCAGTGGGTGTTGAGGTGGTGGTGGAGGTTGTGTGTGGGTGGAGATGAGTACATAAGGGCGGAGCGTGGCTGTGAGGGGAGGAGAGATGCTTGAAGTGGGAAGGAGATAGAAAGAGAGACGTAGACTGACACGAGAAACAGACTTGACGGAGGGAACACACACACACACACACACACACACACACACACACACACACACACACACACACACACACACACACACACACTGAAGCAAGCTGCGTCTGGTCCATTGAGGAACACATCTTAAATCACTCAGACCAAACTGTTTCCCTCCCGCGAGTGGTCCCGCCGGCGAGGTACTCAAATGTAAGGGGTTTTACAGTTTCCCTGAGACGCCCTTCCACCAGGGACGCCCAAGGGTGGGAGTCGAGGGTGTCGTGGTCGCGGCTTGAGTCTCTTTCCCACCGCGGTTAATCAATCTAATCGAGAAAGTGGAGAAATTTGGAATTTATCGTCTCTGAATATTTTACGAGCTAAGGAGGGGAGGATGAGGAGGCAGAGAGAGAGAGAGAGAGAGAGAGAGAGAGAGAGAGAGAGAGAGAGAGAGAGAGAGAGAGGAAAATGATAGCGATAAGGAAAAGAGAGGATGAAGATGATAAGACAATGTGATAAATGTGATAAAAGTGAGATCGCATGGGGAACGAAAAGGCCGAGAGAGAGAGAGAGAGAGAGAGAGAGAGAGAGAGAGAGAGAGAGAGAGAGAGAGAGAGAGAGAGAGAGAGAGAGAGAGAGAGAGAGAGAGAGAGAGAGAGAGAGAGAGAGTATTGGGGAAGAGGGGGGGCGAGGGATTATTTCCTGTGCACTTTTTATTTCGTGGAATCTTTTTAATACACTTTTCCCCGGCGTCACAATGGGCCCCGTAACGCACAGATGTTTGAAGACGAAAACTTTTCTTTCCACTTGGAAGCGACTCGTTCATTAAACCTCGCCGCCCGGTCACCGCAAGGAGGAGGAAGAAGAGGAGGAGGAGGAAGGAGGAAGGAGGAAGGAGGAAGGAGGAGGGAAAGCTATTCAGTATAATAGAAAAAATTTAGAAAGAAATATTAATCTTCAACTTGTAATTCGTGTTTGTCAGAGAATCAGATTGACAGACAAACAGACGGAGAGATAGACAGGGAGCGTGTGAACATGTGTACGTTCGTGTGTGTGTGTGTGTGTGTGTGTGTGTGTGTGTGTGTGTGTGTGTGCAGGCGTGTGTGTGTCTTCATCTTGATAAACACACTTTCAAAGTTGACTAAATATAACTTATTGAATAAAAAAAGAACTTGAAGGGTTTTTTTCTGTCAAACTTCTGAAGGAGAGAGAGAGAGAGAGAGAGAGAGAGAGAGAGAGAGAGAGAGAGAGAGAGAGAGAGAGAGAGAGAGAGAGACTTCCACGAACGAATATTTGTCACGCTCGCAGCATCTTCGCCCACACACACACACACACACACACACACACACACACACACACACACACACACACACACACACACACGCTCTTCATTAGTGTTGCTTAATTGTGCAGTTTATGAGCGAGACAACATTATGCAAAACGGGACATTCTTGAGACACTGGACTGTTCGGGAGGAGAGAGAGAGAGAGAGAGAGAGAGAGAGAGAGAGAGAGAGAGGAGAGAGAGAGAGAGAGAGAGAGTTTTATTAAGGTTATGTCACGCTTTTTATAATATTTCGGTTTAATTTGTCTTGGAATCATGAAGCAAATTACAAAAATATATAAATTAACATCGAAAAAAAACTCTTACTACTTGCATTCCTTCATTCCTTTATTTCATCTATTATTATACTTCTATAATTTTTTCTCTCATATTTACCTCCTAAAAAATAACGGTGCGTTGAAAATAACCTTAAACTTAATTCATCTATTCCTTTAAAGTTTATAGGACGTGCTACCGTCACACTCACGATCCCTTGACTGGCTCCATCTCACCCTCACCCTCACCGTCCTCTCCTCAGTCACCTCCCAGCCACCGTAGGGACCCCAGCGTCGGGCTATTCATCAGGGGCCTTGCATTTTTACACCTCATTTACCCACTACGAGTCCAATCTCTTTAGAGGAAAGGGACAGGAAGGGAGGAAAGGAGAGGGAGGGAAAGCTTCATGAACATCTGGAGGGAATACCTACTGAGAGAGAGAGAGAGAGAGAGAGAGAGAGAGAGAGAGAGAGAGAGAGAGAGAGAGAGAGAGAGAGAGAGAGAGAGAGAGAGAGAGACAGAGACAGAGAGAGAGAGAGAGAGAGAGAGAGAGAGTGCCTCGGGGGTAGTGCGGGAGTTAAGAGTGCAAGAGGAACGGCGGCAGTAGATTAGTCGATGCAGATTAAGCCATTCTGTTGTCGAATCTTAAGAGAGTCTTGAGTGGGCTTCGAATACCAATCCCACTGATCCCGTTCCGGCCTGTGTACGGGATTTCCTTGCCTGAATATTACATGAGGAGGCGAGGAGAGGAGAGGCTAGGCAAGGCAAGGCAAGGCGAGGCAAGGCAAGGCGAGGCGAGGCAAGGCGAGATGAGGCGTTGCGAGGCGGCGGAGTGTCGTGAGCGCAGTGGCTGTCCCCTGGCTGATACACACACACAGGCTCACGCACACGCACACGCACACGCAATGTTTTATAAGGGATCCTATAGTACTGAGTTAGCGTTAAGGTGGAGTTATGTAGAGTGGTTTCAAATCTCTCTTATCCTGGAAATTGTTACTCAGTCTAAACTATTTCTATCCTTCCTTATTTCTTTTCCATTTTGTGCACTTGCAGTTTTCTTCTTTCTTTCGGTCAAATTCCTCGTTTAATGACATATTTCTTCCCCCTCTCTGTTTTTTCTATTTCTTTTGTTAACATTTCCTTACCTCTTGCTTCTCTGTTTGATTTGATTTTCTCTTTCCTTTCCTCTCCTCTCCTCCTCCTCCTCCTCCTCCTCCTCCTCCTCCTCCTCCTCCTCCTCCTCCTCCTCCTCCTCCTCCTCCTCCTCCTCCTCCTCTGTCTCCAGCAGCACCACCAGGAAGTGTCGGCGTCTGTCTCTTTGGCACTAAATCGTCTGGGAAGGGCTTGAGGCTATTTCTTTGCGGCTGGAGTGGCCTTCGGGGACGCGGGACTATGAAATTGGGGGAGTCGTGTGTGTAAAGAATAGACGTTGTCCCTCGAGCGTGCTGGGTGGAGTTTACGGGCGGCGAGGGACCCGTGTGCTGGGGCTTCCTTCGCTGTCCCCACACTCTCCCACGCCCTGTAAACACGTGCACGCGGCAGGGATTTACTTGTCTTGGTGGGGGAAGGTTGGCCTGCCGCCACCCACCCGAGGAGTACAAAGGAAGAACAGACAGCAACAGTCCTACTGGACCTAACGAGGCTGTCTGTTTAGCTACACTACTACTACTATAATATCTACGTGATAGAGACAAAAGGACAGCAAAGTGGAAGGCTCCTCCCCACCCACCCCTCCCTCCAGCCGAAGCTGGCCGGAAGAGGAAGTGATATCATGTAGCTGTAGGAGGTAGGAGTGCTGGGTGCCGTGAGATTACCAGGGCGAGAAATGGTTTATTGTAAAGGAGACTCTGGTGTCCTTCTCCTTCTCTTTCTCCTTGTCATCCTCCGCCTCCTTCACCTCTACTACAAATAAAGATGTTTTGATGTTTGTCATGCTAAACCTTCCTCTCCCCAACAGGTGCAGCTGACCATCCGCACGCTGCCCGAGCTGCCCACCGGTGCCAAGTACCAGTGTGTGTGGGGGTCGGCGCCCCCTGAGGATGGGTTGGTGACGACCTCCGGGCTGACATGCGGCACACCTGCAACTCAGTACCGGCCGCCCATCCCCGCCCACCACGACCACGTGCTGGTGCCCCTCGCCGTCCGCTCCAGCGAGACTAACAAGGACTTCGTCTCCCGAAACTTTGCCTTCTATGACTGTGGCCGCCACAACACCTGCGGCAGCTGCGTGCGGAGCAACTGGGCGTGCAACTGGTGCGTGTACGAGAACACATGCACGCACAACGCCTCCTCCTGCAGCGGGAACGTCGTGTCCGGGGAAAACGTAAGCATCCTGCAGCTGCTGAGAGAGGTGTGTGGGCCGCCGACGTGCACCACCCTTCCCCCCCCCCCCTCCCATCCCTCTCCCTGGTCTGCATGGTCGCTATCCTTTCTATCCTCTACCTGAATGGCACTAAACCCCTCCCTCTCCTGCCTACATTGCCTTAACTACCCTCACCCCTGCCTGCCGGGCCCCATCCCTCCTCCTATCCCCATATCACCCTAACCACCCTCCACGCCTGCAGTTTATTGCTTCTGCACTGAAGTGCATTTCCAAATCGGAACGCTTGTACTATAAACCCCTGCCATTTCCTATACGTCCTGCCTGCACCACTAATCCCTGCTCCTGCCTGCGCCACTAACGTCTCATGGCCAACACTTACCTCGTATCTTCTTTACGCATAATTCATTGAATTTATATACTTTAAGGTGTGGTTCCAGCTAAGCATAAGACTTTTCTGTTACTACTAAAGCTCAGTTTTACATCATGCATCATTTTCTGGGCAAGCAAGGGAACAATTTTGTGCTGAAGCTTTAGCCTGTGCTGCCGCGACCAACGGCAGCGTGTCATGTGGTGTCACGTGTGGCTTCTTCTTCCCCAGAACCCCGCACAGCTGGCCACACACGGCTCCGGGTTCTGCCCGAGGTTTTGGCCCGACCAGACTCCACTGCTGGCGGCGGACGGAGCCAGATCTGAACTGGTGCTGCTGGTGGAGAACCTGCCGATGCCACGCGTGGGTCAGCTGGGCTTCCAGTGTGTGGTGAGCGTGGAGGGCGCCACCATGAAGGTCGGCGCCAGGGTGATGGGCGGTAGGGAGGGCGGAGACGTTCTCCCTGCCGGCACATCCACCACCCTCAGCCACCAGCAGCAACACCGGCGGCTGCAGCGCGTGGTGTGCGAGCCCACCGTGTACCGCTACGAGTCCATCGAGGGCGAGTACGAGGCGCGCGTCACGCTGGTGTGGAATCATGACCACGTGGTGGACGCACGCCCACTCACGCTGTACAAGTGCGGCGTGCTGGGCGCCCACCGCGGCCACCACGACTGTTCACTCTGCGTCACGCGGCATCCAAGATACAAATGCACCTGGTGCAGCGCCGCCTGTCGCTATGCACCACACTGTCCTGTGGCCGCCGCCTCCTCCTCGCCCTCACTGCCTCGGCCACCCGTGGAGGACGCCCGCCTCAGCCAGTGTCCAACACCCAGGATCGACTTGGTGAGTACCACTGTAACCCTGCCTGTGGCGAGCATTGGTAAAGAGTTGATGTGTCTACAAGCTAGGTATGAGATCCAATTCTACAGTAGGGTTATGAAGAGGATGAGTGTGTGTGTGTGTGTGTGTGTGTGTGTGTGTGTGTGTGTGTGTGTGTGTGTGTGTGTGTGTGTGTGTGTGTGTGTGTGTGTGTGTGTGTGTGTGTGTGTGTGTGTGTGTGTGTGTGTTGGGAGTGGGCCGTGCTTGTCGCCAGACAAAAGGCTTCTGGGACGCAGTGTTGCCTGCCCGACCAGCACTACTTAGTATTCAGAGACGTTTATGCAGATTTCATAAGTTTCATGGAGGCTGTTAATACTGTTAGCGTCCGTCCGTGTGACAGCGGCGGTGGGAGGGGTGGCGCCGGCCAAGTGGAAAGGCTGTGTGGAGGGATGAAAAGGAGGAAATTGGTGCCACATGAAGACAGGAGGTGGGGAGGGGTGCCGGTTGGAGACAGTGTTGGACAGAAGAAATAGCTGGAGAGGAAATGGGAGACAGCACAGGCCAAAAGGAACCCTGGAATGGGGGAAGAGTGCGGTGCGGTGGAAGGTGGAAGGACAGGCTGGAGATGGGGAAGGGATTACTGGGCAGAGGAGAGTGTAAGAGGGGACGGGGAGAGAGAGAAGGGACGGTCATCCAGGGAGGAGGAGGAGGAAGGGGAGGCTGGAGACGCTTCTCTCAACGACGCCATAAAAAAGTAAAAGTTTAAAGTTTTGGAAATTTGTCGACCGTTTTCCGCAGACTCTCCTCGTGGCCATTACTTAATTGAAGTTTGATACTGAGGCGCGAACAGCGTGAAGGGAGGAGAAGGAAGGGAAGGGAAGGGAAGGAGGGAGAGGAGGAAGGGAAAACAGACCGTAGGAGGAAAGATCATTGTGTGGAGGTGAGGGAAAGGTGAAGGAAAGGGAAAAAAAAAGGAAGGTGAACCGTGTGATGGCAGGGTGAAGTTGACACACACACACACACACACACACACACACACACACACACACACACACACACACACACACACACGAGGCAGGTGGTTTTAAGCCTTACTAATGTGCAGCGATATGTGGCTTTATGTCAAATTGCAATTTCCGCCACAAAATGGCATTCAGAAAATATACATTTATTGCCTTTGTGCTTGTGTGCGTTTGTGCGTTTGTGCGTTTGTGTGTGCGTGCGTGAGTGCGTGCAATAGCAGATGTTCTAACTGGCGGGTTGACAGTAGCCAATGATGAATTTTGATGAATGAACGCTATTTGAAGGGTTATCCGCTACCATCTGCCCCCTACACTCTCTCTCTCTCTCTCTCTCTCTCTCTCTCTCTCTCTCTCTCTCTCTCTCTCTCTCTCTCTCTCTCTCTCTCTCTCTCTCTCTCTCTCTCTCTCTCTCCCCCCCCCCACACACACACGTCTAACAACCTCGACTTCACTCCATAAAGATGAGATCGCTTGTTTATGCGTCGGTGCTGGACAATTATCTGCAGCATTATAACCAAAGTGGGAGTGGAAGGCTTAAGGAAATGAAGAGTGGGGGGGGAGGCGGAGGAGGAGGAGGAGGAGGTATGCATAATTCAGAGTATTTTAGAAGGTCAGTTTATTTGCTATGGCTGTAGGGAGCATGTGGTATTTGTCGAGAGAGAGAGAGAGAGAGAGAGAGAGAGAGAGAGAGAGAGAGAGAGAGAGAGAGAGAGAGAGAGAGAGAGAGAGAGAGAGAGAAAGTGTACTCCATAGCAAGTGATGTGTGATGATTGTGTTGTTGGGGCGAATAGGGATGGTGGCGCCCGACAGACAGACAGACAGACAGGGCTGCTGATGACAAGGCAATGCAGGCGGAGGAGTGAATGTCGGACCCTTAGCGTCCCGCCCTCCTCCTCCATCATTCGTATTTACCTCATTTCCTCCTCTTCCTCCTCCTCCTTTCCTCCTCATTCCAAATCCTCCAACTCCCTCAGCCTCATTTCCTCTCCCATACCCTCATACCCTCTTTTTCATTCCCTTCTTTTTTCATCCCCTTTTTTTTTCATCCCTTCTCCCTCTCCTCCTCCTCTCGTTGCTTCCCTTCCCTGCACGCCCTCCAGCTGTGCCTCAGGGTATATTCTGGCACTGTGACGCCCGCTGTGCCAGTTAATGTTGGGTATCAAGAGTTGCGCCTTACCCTACGCCCATCCGCCCATCCACCCGTCCTCCTCTACTCTACGCCCCTCCTCTCTTCCTCCCTCTGCTCCACTGTCCTTACGCCCCTCCGCTCCTTCCCTTGGCCGGACGCAGCAGCTTCCCCCCGGCCAGCCAACATGACCCTTCGGACGCCCCTCTCAAGACTGATGGACCTCGACGCTCCTCCCGCAGCAGGTGTCTTATGAATATTGATCATAAGGATGGACGTTGCCTGCCTCTCCATTCCTTTCCCTGCCACGGAGATTTAGAGAGAGAGAGAGAGAGAGAGAGAGAGAGAGAGAGAGAGAGAGAGAGAGAGAGAGAGAGAGAGAGAGAGAGAGAGAGAGAGAGAGAGAGAGATAAACAGACAGACATTCCTCAGACTGTAAGGGCTTATATTAGGATTAGTGGTGTGTATATGTATATATGTATGTATGTATGTGCGTGCGTGTGTGTGTGTGTGTGTGTGTGTGTGTGTGTGTGTGTGTGTGTGTGTGTGTGTGTGTGTGTGTGTGTGTGTGTGGTCTGAGGGGGCGGTGCCAGAAGGACCGCGACACTGCAAGGCGAGAGGGTGTAAGTTAAGAGACAGACACACGTAAGTCTGGGGTCAGGAAGGGGGAGGGGGACGTGGGGTGACGGGTGACCTTGGCGGCGGCGGCGGCGAGGCTCTGGAAGGCTCGTCGTGGAGTTGCTAATTGAGTGCTGTCGCTGCGAATACTTGAAGTGCGCTGAGGACTGTTTGGTCTGCAGTGAACACCAAGATGGGATGTGACGGCGGCATGCAAAGGGCGACGGGGACCACCACCACCACCACCACCACCACTACCATCACTACTTTTACTACCACCACACGTTACCGCCATCCGCCGCCACCATTACTATATGTAAAAGTACGGAGGTGGATACTCTGGTGATGGTGAGGTAGTGGGTGTGGGAGCGAGGCTTGGCTGAGGACGTGATGGTGTGGTGTGTGTGTGTGTGTGTGTGTGTGTGTGTGTGTGTGTGTGTGTGTGTGTGTGTGTGTGTGTGTGTGTGTGTGTGGTGAGAGGAGTGTGTGAGTGGTGAGTAGTGGTTGGAGTGTTGATGAGGGAAGGGCAGGAGTGTACACTCGCGGAGGAATAGTGAGTGGAAGTTGTACGAATGGATGTAAACATTATTATTAGTAATTGTTTGCTGCATCAGGAAAGCATTGAACCGAACACATTGTCAACGGAAAGCGTATTGTGTTCCTTACGGAAATAATTGATGTATATATTTTTTTTTCTCTTTGTATACATATATATACATATATATATATATATATATATATATTATATATATATATATATATATATATATATATATATATATATAAACACAAAGAGAAAGATAGATAGATAGATAAATAGATAGTAGTTATTCATTTATATTGAAATATATAGAATTCTTTTGTTGCACAAAATTTTTCTTCTTATTTTTACTTATTTTCCGTTCGTGACAGATGTTCTCTTTCCTACCTTTTGTGATGAATACTTTTTGATGGATTTCATAGCAGCAGTACAGAGACAATCGTTCCATTAAAGTCAATTGGTTGCCCAACATGGCGTCGGATGAGTGTTGGTCCGGCCGGCAGGTGGCGGCCAACCCTTGACGCAACGCAACGCAACTATTGCACGGAATTATTACATTTGTCATCCCTTCCGTGTTAACAAATTAAGTTTGTTCCGTCCTGAACTCAGCTATGATGAGTAAAATTCTATCACTTTCAATATTTTAAATCTACGTCTGACCGACATGCAAACGGCCAGTGCTCAACCATGTCCCTGGCGCCGCTCGTCTGACCCAAGGGTGCCGCGGGCACTTGTAGGAAGCTTTGTTTGGTGCCGCGCGTTACAGCAGCTTGTAATGAAAACTGTACTGCAGCGTGTAATATGAAGTTCGTTTTAGGTCATTTAACCCACATGTTGACAGAATCTAACTTAAAGAGTGTTGAATTTATCACTATTTTTACTGTCTAGAGTAAGTATGACCTTATGATTACCTTTCCTTATCTACCCACCACCACCACACCACCACCACCACCCCACCACCGCCACAATAGCACGCGAGCCTGGCAAGGGCACGCACGCATGCCACATTTCCGGCAGAAACTTGGAAATGGACAAGTTAATGTGTCATAATGTCTTAGCGACGATGGCAGTCCTTAATGAAATTCTTCCTGAGTGAGAGAGAGAGAGAGAGAGAGAGAGAGAGAGAGAGAGAGAGAGAGAGAGAGAGAGAGAGAGAGAGAGAGAGAGAGAGAGAGAGAGAGAATATGGTTGTGAAAAAGGCCGATGACGTGAAAATTTGGACATTGCAGTAATTATGGAGTGGACGAGTGTGTTCGTGTTTGGGATGAGAATGAGTGAAGGGGGGGAGTAAGGGGTGAAGGGTGTGTGTGTGTGTGTGTGTGTGTGTGTGTGTGTGTGTGTGTGTGGCCATGGACGTGAGGACTGCACAAGTAAATGTCCCCAAATCTTCTTATCTTATATTAACTTTCATTCGCTCGTAACCTCAAATTAATTCTGCGTTTCAAACTCATTCCCTCATAACACATCCCCATTATCTCCCTCCATCCCTCCCTCCCTCCCTCCCTCCCTCCCTCCCTCCTCCCTCCCTCCCTCCCTCCCTCCCTCCCTCCCTCCCTCCCTCCCCTCACTCTCCCCTCCAATCCTTCTTCCTTCCCCTCCCTCCATCCTTCCACACTCTATATGGGGGGCATT
>JAXIVD010006112.1:0-2500 GCA_036785275.1 Cancer borealis
ATAAAGGCTCGGATCCTATTCCCAGGGATAAAATAAACAGGTTAAAATTTGTGCGCGGAAAACTGGCGTGTCATCATTCTCTACTTCGTCCCTTCCATCATTACCCTCCTCGTATCACATATTCATTTTTATCCGAATACTTTTAGAGGCAGGGAGCCGCAAGCGCCCTAGTTTTCAAGGCAAAATGAATCTTTCTGGCGAGAAGAGGAAAAACAGTGTATATATTGATTACTTCAATCACGGCAAAGCATTTCATCGCCAACAGTATAAAAAATGTGCAAGAGTGTGACGATGAATTTGTAGGCAGTGGGAAGCAAAAAACGTGGAGGAAAAATATAGTTAAAGGTTAGGATAATGCTAAGCCACGGCGCTTGCCTCTGTCTCCTTCGTTTTTGAATTTAGTGAGTTCAAACCTGTGGGACGTGAAGTCGTCCACACAGGTAAAAAATGAGTGCGACCACCTCGAAAACCACTTTCCAGTCCTGTCATCACAGGACATTTTCTGTGTATTATTAAGTGTTGCTGAACCCGTTACATGTTGCCTTAGGGTTTCAGTTTTTAATACAATATTATGCCATGTGTAATGAAGCTTGTAACGTGAGTGTTAAGTTAAACATCATATACTGACTTCAACAGAATGATTTCCGTAACAAACCTATTGATGTGAATATATATGGAGTAGATGTAGAAGGAGTTAATGAATGCACTAAAAATTGAATGACTACGTAAACAATGAACTATATAACCATCCACAGTTGTTCACTGACATGGTTCCCAAGGTGGCTGTCCAACTGTGTGCCTCAGGAGCCAAGGGTGTGTTGTGGCAGCGCCAAGGTGGTGGTCGCAGGACCCACTGCGCCGCGTCGTGGACTCAGTGTTTGCAGGAGTGTAAGGATGCGTATCTCAGTGAGAATGTATCACGCTGAGATGCCGTTTCGTTAAGCCGCCGAAGGAATCCTAATTGACTCACCCACAGTAAAGTCCTTATCAGAGTTTGTTCAGTAATCCTTTGATGCTTTACGAAAACTGCGCTGCGTCGCTTTTATTTCCATTAACAGAACAAACGTAAAAACCGATACTAGTGGAGCACCGACAGTCCGAGAGTCAATAGAGGGGAGTCGATAGCACAGGAAAACATTCACTTCCAATATTTTCATGAATACGCTATTCGTTTTTTTGTACTTTTTCTTTTAACTCAGAAAAAAAACACCGTTACATCCGAACACTTACAGAAGGAAATTCACAAAATACACAATACATTCAGTTTCAAATTATGAAATAAAATGTTTTATCAAGCCGCCACGGAACACCTGTTACGATGACTATGTTGAGGCGAGCAGACCACCTGTACGTGCACGTGCACGTTCATCACTCAGCAGACTAAAGGTACGCCTGCACGGCGCCAGGTGCACGTTCATCACTCAGCAGACTAAAGGTACGCCTGCACGGCGCCAGGTGCATGTTCATCACTCAGCAGACTAAAAGGTACGCCTGCACGGCGCCAGGTGCACGTTCATCACACAGCAGACTAAAGGTACGCCTGCACGGCGTCAGGTGCCCTGTAGCAGGAGTCACAATAAATAAAGAATCCAACAATGAAGAAGCTAACATGTTCCATACTGGAACAATTGTTCATTCAGTGGTGACCTTGGGTGGAGCCAGGTGGAGTGTTTTGGTTCGGGTTCTGAGTTGGTGCAGTGACGTCAAGTATCATATGGTGCCGCCAATGTGAACTGTTACCCATACGCCCACAAGCCTCGCTGATCTCTGGTTTCCTGCCGTTTCCTCAACCACCATTAGTCGGAATGATATATAGATGCTACTCAGGAAAGTTTATGAAAATATTCTTTTGAAACTTTTCAACATCTTAAAGTGTTTGAAAAGAATCTTGAATAAGAGAGTTGAGAAAATGTTATACATTTACTTTATTATATTCAGTGAAAGAGACCCATCCCAACTTTTTTCTTATTTACGATGTAGAGAACTATCTTTCAAAACGAATGAAAAAATACGCTATGGTTTACCATAGTAGCAATAAAAACTTTTTTGAGAAAATTATTTGAAAGTATAAGTTTAGCCTTGAGCCTCCATGGTTGAGGCCTTGCTAGTGAGTGTGGTGCTTGGCTTACCAACACACTCCACTTCATCACGGGGCTTGGACGACTGTCTTGTTTGAAGTTTGAGTACTTTATAAAAGCTCTCTTGAAGACCTTTGATTATAATGTTTAAGCTGAAACCACTATTGGAAAGCTGGTGTAAATAGATTTTCAATGATGCAGTGTATGAAAATACTTGCTCTAAACTTTGTGGTTCGGAAACTTATGTTAATAGTTTGTCGTTTACCTGGAATGACGAATATATGAAGTCATCATCTTTTCTTGTAAAGAAACAAAATCTTGCGAATCAGAGGAGATTATTTTTTATCATCCTGAAAAGTCGAAGGAGGAGTATCCTTCTAGGAACATGTGAGTATATTTTGGCGACACATCTACTGAGATAA
>JAXIVD010006112.1:12500-25466 GCA_036785275.1 Cancer borealis
ACACACACACACACACACACACACACACACACACACACACACACACGCACAGCGACCTGATGTTACCGGGCAGGGCTTGGAGTGGCTTTTGTGCTGTAGTGGACTCGAAATTGTTGTTACCGATGATGACGATGATCTGGGGTTATGGGAGAAGGGGAAGGTGGAGGAGGAGGAGGTAGTAACAATTATGAGGATGATGATGAAGATGATGACAATGATGATGATGATGATGATGATGATGATAATAATAATGAAGTTAAATCGGGACACATTCCCATCTGAAAAGCGTCGCGTCTCAGAATGTTTGACTGAACTCCAGAATTCCGGCAGAAGCCAAGCGTTCATGCGTTAGTTTCATGAACACGAGCGGGAGGGGAGCAAAAAAAAAATCATGCATAGACTTTCCCTGAAGAATTTGAAAACCTAAAACAAATCCAACTCTTCCTTTGGGAAAAAAAAACAATATACGTTGGCGAGAAGTATTGTAGACCAGAATGCATGACGTGTATTTCACATGTATTGCCCAACACAGTGAGGACACAAATTCTTTAAGGAACGGTACATCAAAGTTATTTCGTTTTAAAAGCTATAGGCGGAGCCAAGTTTTAAGCATATAATAAACAGGGTAATAAATGTCTGATGTTTGTAGGTCCATAAAAATGAAAGAAAGATTTTTAGACTATAAATAATGATAATAATAATAACAGACTTTATTTCGTCACTTTGCATATCATACAAAATGAAACTCTATGCATATCCAACAACATATATAACACTAAAAAAATCGCTTACATACAAGTAAATATTAAGTATTATTATTTATTGATGGAAAGTTTATATCTACATGAACACAAATGCGAGGCACATGTGTCAACCTAACCTGCATTATCATATACTGTGTAGGTGGCAAGAGGCATATTTCCCATAAGAAATACGTCGTTTAATTAAAACTACATGCAATAGCGCTGAATATTAATATCTCACCAATTAAAAAGAGTAAGTGCAATAATAGAACTACATGCAACCTTATTTATATACTAAGAAAGTGTGTGTGTTAAGGAGATCAAGTACGTACACACAACTGTCTGTCTACCTGTCTCAGTCACCACACACACACACACACACACACACACACACACACATACACACACACACACACACACACACACACACACACACACAGACACAGACACAGACACACACACACACACACACACACACACACACACACACACACACACACACACACACACACACACACACACACGCACGCACACACACACACACACGCACACACACAGTTACATTCTCAAAAGAGCACACATCATAGTCGTCTGTCGCGTGTTTCTGTTTGTAATACCTGATAGCGGCCTAGGTCTGCCTCCTTCCCTCCATCCCATTCACCCTCCCTTTCTCCTTCCCTGCCTCCCTGCTTCCCGCCCTCCCTCCCTCCCTCCCTGCCTCCCTGCCCCCCAGCCTCCTCCAGCATCCAGCCCACGCACGGCAGGTTTATCTCGCGCATATTTACGTCGGCTTTATTTTGTGATGGTTTGTAGTGCGTGCACCATGACGCTGTTTGTCTATTTGCTGTATATTCATGGAAGCGCACTTCATAGTAATTCATTTTATGTGTAGTGTGATGCAGCACAGATAAATAGAAGCACTTTTAGGCAATTTTTTTTCTTACTGTTAACAGAATGTGACAGAATATTGCAGGATATCTATCTGTTTTTACTTGTTCGCGTCCATTTCTGAACGAACTAGGTGCTCTTAGTGCTAAGTGGTGCTTAGAGAATGCTGATAGTGCTGGTGGTGCTTAAAGAGTGCTGATTGTGTTGGTGGTGCTTAGAGAATGCTGATAGTGCTGGTGGTGCTTAAAGAGTGCTGATTGTGTTGGTGGTGCTGGGCAATGCTTAGTGGGTGTTGGTGGTGCTGGGCGGTGCTTAGTGGGTGTTGGTGGTGCTGGCTGGTGCTTAATGGGTGTTGGTGGTGCTGGGCGGTGCTTAGTGGCTGTTGGTGGTGCTGGGTGGTGCTTAGTGGGTGTTGGTGGTGCTGGGTGGTGGTGGGTGTTGGTGGTGCTGGGCGGTGTTTAGTGGGTGTTGGTGGTGCTGGCTGGTGCTTAGTGGGTGTTGGTGGTGCTGGGCGGTGCTAAGTGGGTGTTGGTGGTGCTGGGCGGTGCTTAGTGGGTGTTGGTGGTGCTGGGTGGTGCTTAGTGGGTGTTGGTGGTGCTGGGTGGTGCTTAGTGGGTGTTGGTGGTGCTGGGCGGTGCTTAGTGGGTGTTGGTGGTGCTGGGTGGTGCTTAGTGGGTGTTGGTGGTGCTGGGCGGTGCTTAGTGGGTGTTGGTGGTGCTGGCCGGTGCTTAGTGGGTGTTGGTGGTGCTGGGCGGTGCTTAGTGGGTGTTGGTGGTGCTGGGCAGTGCTCAGTGGGTGTTGGTAGTGCTGGGTGGTGCATAGTGGCTGTTGGTGGTGCTGGGCAGTGCTTAGTGAGTGTTGGTGGTGCTGGGCGGTGCTTAGTGGGTGTTGGTGGTGCTGGGCGGTGCTTAGTGGGTGTTGGTGGTGCTGGGCGATGCTTAGTGGGTGTTGGTGGTGCTGGGTGGTGCATAGTGGCTGTTGGTGGTGCTGGGCGGTGCTTAGTGAGTGTTGGTGGTGCTGGGCGGTGCTTAGTGGGTTTTGGTGGTGCTGGGCGGTGCTTAGTGAGTGTTGGTGATGCTGGGCGGTGTTTAGTGGGTGTTGGTGGTGCTGAGTGATGCTTAATGGCTGTTGGTGGTGCTGGGTGGTGCTTAGTGGGTTTTGGTGGTGCTGGGCGGTGCTTAGTGAGTGTTGGTGGTGCTGGGTGGTGCTTAGTGGGTGTTGGTGGTGCTGGGTAGTGCTTAGTGGGTGTTGGTGGTGCTGGGCGGTGCTTAGTGAGTGTTGGTGGTGCTGGGTGGTGCTTAGTGGGTGTTGGTGGTGCTGGGCGGTGCTTAGTGGGTGTTGGTGGTGCTGGGCGGTGCTTAGTGAGTGTTGGTGGTGCTGGGCGGTGCTTAGTGAGTGTTGGTGGTGCTGGGTGGTGCTTAGTGGGTGTTGGTGGTGCTGGGTGGTGCTTAGTGGGTGTTGGTGGTGCTGGGCGGTGCTTAGTGAGTGTTGGTGGTGCTGGGCGGTGCTTAGTGAGTGTTGGTGGTGCTGGGCGGTGCTTAGTGGGTGTTGGTGGTGCTGGGTGGTGCTTAGTGGGTGTTGGTGGTGCTGGCTGGTGCTTAGTGGGTGTTGGTGGTGCTGGGTGGTGCTTAGTGGGTGTTGGTGGTGCTGGGTGGTGCTGGGTGGTGCTTAGTGGCTGTTGGTGGTGCTGGGCGGTGCTTAGTGGGTGTTGGTGGTGCTGGGCGGTGCTTAGTGAGTGTTGGTGGTGCTGGGTGGTGCTTAGTGGGTGTTGGTGGTGCTGGGTGGTGCTTAGTGGGTGTTGGTGGTGCTGGCTGGTGCTTAGTGGGTGTTGGTGGTGCTGGGCGGTGCTTAGTGGGTGTTGGTGGTGCTGGGTGGTGCTTAGTGGGTGTTGGTGGTGCTGGGTGGTGCTTAGTGGGTGTTGGTGGTGCTGGGCGGTGCTTAGTGGGTGTTGGTGGTGCTGGGTGGTGCTTAGTGGGTGTTGGTGGTGCTGGGCAGTGCTTAGTGGGTGTTGGTGGTGCTGGGCGGTGCTTAGTGGGTGTTGGTGGTGCTGGGCGGTGCTTAGTGGGTGTTGGTGGTGCTGGGCAGTGCTGAGTGGGTGTTGGTAGTGCTGGGTGGTGCATAGTGGCTGTTGGTGGTTCTGGGCGGTGCTTAGTGAGTGTTGGTGGTGCTGGGCGGTGCATAGTGGGTGTTGGTGGTGCTGAGCGGTGCTTAGTGGGTGTTGGTGGTGCTGGGCGGTGCTTAGTGGGTGTTGGTGGTGCTGGGCGGTGCTTAATGGCTGTTGGTGGTGCTGGGTGGTGCTTAGTGGGTTTTGGTGGTGCTGGGCGGTGCTTAGTGAGTGTTGGTGATGCTGGGCGGTGTTTAGTGGGTGTTGGTGGTGCTGAGTGATGCTTAATGGCTGTTGGTGGTGCTGGGTGGTGCTTAGTGGGTTTTGGTGGTGCTGGGCGGTGCTTAGTGAGTGTTGGTGGTGCTGGGTGGTGCTTAGTGGGTGTTGGTGGTGCTGGGTAGTGCTTAGTGGGTGTTGGTGGTGCTGGGCGGTGCTTAGTGAGTGTTGGTGGTGCTGGGTGGTGCTTAGTGGGTGTTGGTGGTGCTGGGCGGTGCTTAGTGGGTGTTGGTGGTGCTGGGCGGTGCTTAGTGAGTGTTGGTGGTGCTGGGCGGTGCTTAGTGAGTGTTGGTGGTGCTGGGTGGTGCTTAGTGGGTGTTGGTGGTGCTGGGGGGTGCTTAGTGGGTGTTGGTGGTGCTGGGTGGTGCTTAGTGGGTGTTGGTGGTGCTGGGCGGTGCTTAGTGGGTGTTGGTGGTGCTGGGAGGTGCTTAGTGAGTGTTGGTGGTGCTGGGCGGTGCTTAGTGAGTGTTGGTGGTGTTGGGTGGTGCTTAGTGGGTGTTGGTGGTGCTGGGCGGTGCTTAGTGGGTGTTGGTGGTGCTGGGCGATGCTTAGTGAGTGTTGGTGGTGCTGGGCGGTGCTTAGTGAGTGTTGGTGGTGATGGACGGTGCTTAGTGGGTGTTGGTGGTGCTGGGTGGTGCTTAGTTGGTGTTGGTGGTGCTGGCTGGTGCTTAGTGGGTGTTGCTGGTGCTGGGTGGTGCTTAGTGGGTGTTGGTGGTGCTGGATGGTGCTGGGTAGTGCTTAGTGGCTGTTGGTGGTGCTGGGCGGTACTTGGTGGGTGTTGGTGGTGCTGGGCGGTGCTTAGTGAGTGTTGGTGGTGCTGGGTGGTGCTTAGTGGGTGTTGGTGGTGCTGGGTGGTGCTTAGTGGGTGTTGGTGGTGCTGGGTGGTGCTTAGTGGGTGTTGGTGGTGCTGGGTGGTGCTTAGTGGCTATTGGTGGTGCTGGGCGGTGCTTAGTGGGTGTTGGTGGTGCTGGGTGGTGCTTAGTGGGTGTTGGTGGTGCTGGGCGGTGCTTAGTGGATGTTGGTGGTGCTGGGCGGTGCTTAGTCGGTGTTGGTGGTGCTGGGCGGTGTTTAGTGAGTGTTGGTGGTGCTGGGCGATGCTTAGTGGGTGTTGGTGGTGCTGGGTGGTGCTGGGTGGTGTTTAGTGGGTGTTGGTGGTGCTGGGTGGTGCTTAGTGGGTGTTGGTGGTGCTGGGTGGTGTTTAGTGGGTGTTGGTGGTGCTGGGTGGTGCTTAGTGGCTGTTGGTGGAGCTGGGTGGTGTTTAGTGGGTGTTGGTGGTGCTGGGTGGTGCTTAGTGGGTGTTGGTGGTGCTGGGTGGTGTTTAGTGGGTGTTGGTGGTGCTGGGTGGTGCTTAGTGGGTGTTGGTGGTGCTGGGCGGTGCTTAGTGGATGTTGGTGGTGCTGGGCGGTGCTTAGTCGGTGTTGGTGGTGCTGGGCGGTGTTTAGTGAGTGTTGGTGGTGCTGGGCGATGCTTAGTGGGTGTTGGTGGTGCTGGGTGGTGCTGGGTGGTGTTTAGTGGGTGTTGGTGGTGCTGGGTGGTGCTTAGTGGGTGTTGGTGGTGCTGGGTGGTGTTTAGTGGGTGTTGGTGGTGCTGGGTGGTGCTTAGTGGCTGTTGGTGGAGCTGGGTGGTGCTTGGTTGCTGTTAGTGGTGCTGGGCTGAGGCTGGATAGACATGGTATGAGGTAAGAGTGAAGGCTTGTTAACGTATTGTCATCATCGTCATTTAACGTTACACTTATTGCTTCCGTAAAGGTGTTTGTCATTGGATGTCACTCCTGTACGATGCTCACACACGCGTCTCATCACTAAAAAATATCTACGTATATATCATGTAAATCTGACACAGTAACTTCACGCAGCATTGTAATAAAATACTTATTCATAGTAATACAACATTACAAGATGCATTATTGTAATCCTATTATTTCCTGTTAAATGAAGCCATTGTGAAAAAAAAACTTGGAATTCACTCACATTAACGTCATCCTTCCATAATATTTCAATGTACTGAGTTAAGTGGAAACACGCTTGCTGAAATATTATATTCGTGCTGCAAGGTAAGCCAAGTAATGGTGCTGAGTCTGCCAGTGTACTTGTGAATTTAAGCCTCAAATATCTAAACAAATCATTACAGTTTCCAGTCCCATCGCAAAGCTAAGGTTTACATTATTATTGTCTAGGAATTAATGTTCACCTCTAGGGCAAAGAAACAAAAAACAATGGGAAAGTTAATCCTGTCTCAACACTTTCAGCAATGATGATGAATGAACATACAATATTAATGTATCACGTCAGGCTATGGCGCTGCGACGACCTCTTGGATCTGAAGACAGCCATGTTGAATACTTTAAAATGTTAACATTAAATTTAACTTAAACGCCAAACGCACAGGATCAAAGTCAGTGTGAAACATTTTAAGAAGCATCCTTCCATATATAGTGGACATTATGAGAAAGGAAAACGTTGCCGCGAAGAAAGTATAATGAAAAAAAAACTGGCTTTGTTTAAATGCCAATAAAAGATTGTTATATTCTTATCAATCACCGCCGCAATGTTGCATCTTTATCTATCTTCTACCGCTATTTTCATGCTGACTGCTCTTCTGAATTTGCTAACTGCATGCCCCCTCCCCCTCCCGCGGCCTCGCTGCACAAGACTCTACTTCTTCTCATCTTTATTCTGTCCATCTACCTAATGCAAGAGTTAACCAGTATCTTCACTCTTTCATCCCTTACACTGGTAAACTCTGGAACTCTCTTCCTTTGTCTGTTTTTCCACCTGCCTATGACTTAAATTCTTTCAAAAGAGAAGTGTCAAGACACCTCTCTTACTAAATTGAACTGTCCCTCCATGTCTATATTTCTCCTACTGTCCTCTTTACAGGGTCTGGCGACAAGCGGGATATTTTTTATACTTAATAAAAAAAATTTTAATGGACAAAATAAAAATAAAAAAATAAATAAATAGATCTTTTACCAATTATAAGGATGTGTGATTCAGTTGTGCCTCGCGGAAGGAAAGGTAGTACATAGTAATGCCCGTGTACACGAGGCACCTTGAATACAGGCATCGGATGGGCGGGTGAAACCTTGTAGCCGAGAACCTTACAAACACCACTGAAAGAACCCACATTCTCCCTTGATAACAATCTAATCACATTATGCCGCTCTCTCTCTCTCTCTCTCTCTCTCTCTCTCTCTCTCTCTCTCTCTCTCTCTCTCTCTCTCTCTCTCTTCTCTCTCTCTCTCTCTCCCTCCCTCCCTCCCTCCCTCCCTCCCTCCCTCCCTCCCTCCCTCGCTCTCTCTCTCTCTCTCTCTCTCTCTCTCTCTCTCTCTCTCTCTCTCTCTCTCTCTCTCTTTCTCTCTTCTCTCTCTCTCTCTCTCTCTCTCTCTCTCTCTCTCTCTCTCTCTCTCTCTCTCTCTCTCTCTCTCCTCTCTCTCTCTCTCTCTCTCTCTCTCTCTCTCTCTCTCTCTCTCTCTCTCTCTCATACAGTTCTTCACGTGGGCCAAGCTTTAAAACTAAAAGTATTCATATTTTCACCCGTCTTTTCATCCGCACTCCTTCCTATTATTTTAACTATTCAGATCCATTAGTAGCTATTAGGGAATTGTAATTCTGTTAAGGATACTTCTCTTTTTTTGCACTTTTGTTGCACAATTTTGGAATCTGACATTGAAACTTCCAAGGCGGTGTGTTTTTACCTGTGAAGATTACGAGAGAGAGAGAGAGAGAGAGAGAGAGAGAGAGAGAGAGAGAGAGAGAGAGAGAGAGAGAGAGAGAGAGAGAGAGAGAGAGAGAGAGAGAGAGAGAGAGAGAGAGAGCGAGAGCGAGAGCGAGAGCGAGAGAGAGAGAGAGAGAGAGAGAGAGAGAGAGAGAGAGAGAGAGAGAGAGAGAGAGAGAGTGCATGCGTGCGTGCGTGTGTGTGTGTGTGTGTGTGTGTGTGTGTGTGTGTGTGTGTGTGTGTGTGTGTGTGTGTGTGTGTGTGTGTGTGTGTGTGTGTGTGTGTGTGTGTGTGTGTGTTAATAAGCTAATTACCCACTTTTAAATTCAGCAACAGTCTTGAGCTGAAACAACAGGCAAGTCTTGTAGCGTTGTCTTCAAAAGGATAATTTATAAGTTTGTCCACACTGACATCGGGAACAAAGGCTGTGTCGCAATGATCATTTTCATTATGCAGACACAGCGACGAGAAGCTCCATGTTACGCGTTGTGAGCTTTTTTGCCTGGACCCTCCCGCCTCCACTCCTTCCTCCTTCCTCCTGCCTCCTGCCACCTGCCTCCTGCCTCCTACCTCCTGCCTCCTGTCTCCTGCCTTCTGCATCCTGTCTCCTGCCTCCTGCCTCCTGCCTCCTGCTTCCTGCCTCCTGCCTCCTGTCTCCTGCCTCCTGCCTCCTGCCTCCTGCCTTACAGACTATGCAGGCAAACACCCCCGATTTAGACTCATGGCACAGTCGACGGTTTGACATGTTTGTTCCTTTTCATATGAAGCCACAACTCTGGGAAGGTATTTGTGGACGACTTTTTTTGAGGCAAATGCTAAGTCTGCATCGCATAATGTAGCAACATAAGGATCACTGTACTTAATTGTTATTGATATACTAAGATGTCTCTAAAATTTCCATAAAAATTCTTAGAAATGTATTTTCTGCATAGGTATCGTTTTCCATAAACACTGTTCTCCAGGCTTTACAAGCACGCTTGTGAGTAACGGCTAAGCTGTTTATTGACACTTATTCAGAGTGTAATAGGATGGGCCAACCAACAAACCAGGAATAATAACTGACCAATCATAGGATGTCGAGCGGGGAATAAGATACACAGTAGTGATGCCCTGTGCTTGTTGTAGCTCAGGCCATACGATGAGTCACTGTGGGACGGAGCTGATTCATTTATCACAACGATTAACATTATGTATTGGTCTGATCTCACAAAGCACTACTCGTAACAATGGCTTCAAAATCATTGGTAAGCAGAACCACTTTTTTTTTTTAACAGAATCGTGAATATTTGGAAGTCTCTACCAGCACAAATAGTTAACAGTAACGCAATTGAATAATTTTTGGAAATAATGTGATAAGTACTTAATAGCAGTTCATCAAATCGAGTATTTCATTCCTGCTGAATTTTTAATTAAAATTATATTTAGTAGCGGTAACAGTAGATTAGTCTTGCTTTTCTCACTTTCATATATAAATTCCATGATAGTTTGTCTATACTACATTGCATCGCTTCCTCCTCCAGCCAACGTTGGCTGGAGGAAGGGATGGGTAGGGAGGAGCCTTCCACTTTGCTGTCCTTTTGTCTCTATCAAGTAGATATTATAGTAGTAGTGTAGCCACACGGAGACCCTCGTTAGGTGCAGTAGGACTGTTTCTGTCTCTTCTTCTTTTGCACTCCTTTGTACTCCTTTGTACTTATACTATTCACATTGTGTGGGTAAGAAATCACCAACGGGTTTGTAAGTCAGGATTTATGAGCGAGGTGCAATGTAAAGGAAAACTATTCGCTACACTCTGAGACACTTGTAGCAGTTTGCAGAATGTTATCACCTTCCATCTTGTTTTATGGCTCGTCGTATAAGGTTTAAAGTGAGTCACCTCCATAAATTTGTTCAATAACCCAAAACAACACTTGAGGGATGGATTACTAAGGGATATATCCATAATGTATCGTTAACTATCTAGAATAAATCATGAAGATATGTGAGTCTAGCCAGTCAGCGATCAATGGCATCTTTGGGAGTTATGTAATGGCATTTATACCATTTCTGATGCGCTGTTGACATTTTCCTCTTGACAGCGATAGAAGATCAAAGACGAGAGGGGAAGAGGCTACACAACTTAATATAAATACGGTATATCATATAGAAAGGTAGATGGTAAATAAAACAAACAAAATCACATATAGAAAACAGGAAAGAAGCATTGCGAAGGAATGGTCCAGGAAGGAAGGGAGTAACAGGGCGCAGAGGAGAATAAAAACGCGCAAGAATACAGATACGAGTCACAGAGGTGAGAATTCAACACCCAACAAGAGACAGAATGGAACACAAATACCATGCAGCAACGTAACTTATATGACGTGGAACACATATCCGAGGTATACATAGAAGAAAAAAAGATAGGCTTATATGAAAGGAAGACTAGAGGACACACGATAGAAAATAGAAAATAATACAGTAAAGCAAGAAAAGAAAAGCAACACTGAGGCACAACATTCACACTGAGAATAGAAAACAAAACAAGGAAGACAAGATAATAGTAGGAAGGAAAGAAAGAAGGAAGAAAGAAGCAACAGGTCAGAAAGATACAACTCTGGCACCAATATGGAAGGCAGGAATAAAGCTAAGAGACAGAAAGGAAGGAAAAATAAGATACATAACGGAGAGAAAGCACACGGCAAGGAAAAGTAAGATAACCCAAATGTGACCCTGCCTAGGAGCCTCACCGTCCCCGCCGCCTCGTTAGGACGCAATGCCATTGGGGGATCGGGACTCCTGCAACAGATCATCTCTTGGGACGCTGCAAGATGAATACGCCATTAGTTTTGATTTGTGGAACCATTATCGTGTGTAAGTACGAGGTGGCGTCTTTTGCTTGTCGCGGCACAGCACAAAATATCTGTGTCCTCCTTCTTCAAGCTTCCCGGGATCAAGCAGCCTCGGGTTAGGGAGGTAAAACAATAGAGATTTGTTACCTTGGAGGTGGTAAGCAGCAGGAGGTGCGTGTTGCAGCCTCGGCTCCTCGGTGATGTGGTCTCCGCAGCCCACACAACGCCGCACCACCTTCCTCAGCCTTATTATATGCATGTTTACGTTGCCGTCGCCATCATGCTTGGAATGTGTGCACTGTGTCGCCTTGAACAGCTTCCTCCTATCGATGTGTTGGCCAAAGTTTTTCCTTGAGTGCGTGTTGTGGCTTCTTTACACACATTCACGTTGGTAAGTCTTCCTTCCAGGACGCAATGATCAAGGTTTGACACAAGAAAAGATCGTGTGCTGCCGTACATACACGATGTGAACGATATTGTGAATAATCTATATGGAAATGTACAATTGATTCTCTACGCATATATGTCTGTTAGTCTATGTATACATGTCTGTATGTCTGTGAAAACAAAAATAAATTAATATTTATGGAGAGAGAGAGAGAGAGAGAGAGAGAGAGAGAGAGAGAGAGAGAGAGAGAGAGAGAGAGAGAGAGAGGAGAGAGAGAGAGAGAGAGAGAGAGAGAGAGAGAGAGAGAGAGAGAGAGAGAGAGAGAGAGAGAGAGAGAGAGAGAGAGAGAGAGAGAGAGAGAGAGAGAGAGAGATAATGAACATTCCAACTCAAACAACAAAAACACTTAAACATTCCTAACAGACAGAGGGAGAGAGGTGGAAGCCATTCTTTTCATGTGCCTGACATGTTAAAACACGTGTGTGTGTGTGTGTGTGTGTGTGTGTGTGTGTGTGTGTGTGTGTGTGTGTGTGTGTGTGTGTGTGTGTGTGTGTGTGTGTGTGTGTGTGTGTGTGGGTGTGTGTCCTTCCTTTGCATCACCTAGGGGGACGCTAGGCCCTTCCCTTCACTCAGGATTCATCTTAACACGTGCGGTGAAACCAAAATACAATGACATGGAACATGATATGAAGTGCATAAACAATGGTCAGTAATTACTAGAACAGAAAATCGAGGAAATGAAGCTCAGTACAGCCTGTGAGCCAATCCAGCCCACGCACGGCCTGGCTGTGCTGTGCTGTGCTGTGCTGTGCTGTGCTGTGCTGTGCTATGCTGTGCTGTGTGTGCTGTGCTGAGCTGTGCTGTGCGGTGCTGTGCTGTGCTGTGCTGTGCTGTGCTGTGCTGTGCTGTGCTGTGCTGTGCCGGGTGCCGCGGGATGACAATGTCAACCAGTGAACACTCAGTCCTGTCTACGGTTCGCCACACGCCAGCCACAAGGGTGAAGCAGGCCAATGATGCTCTGAAAGTGAGCTGTTCTGCGTCGATGGCCACTAACAGGACCCACTCATCGACGCTTTAATCAAAAGTTACAACGTCAGCTTCCCTCCGGCTGTAATGGCACACGCGCACTGACGGACGGTGGCAGCGCAATTAGCCCTAACATGGGGCCTTCCCTCTATATCACAGATGACTTGACCTCTTCTGCTGCAGAGACTTTGCCTCGCCCGAGAGAGGTGGGGGGGGATGTAGCTGATGCCAAGAATAGTATGGACAGCACGGGGTTACCTTGCACACTTTGCTTCACTGACACGCAGCTTAACTTAAGGCGGCGTGTGTAGTGAGATGCTTACCACCACATAATAATCATTAGTCTGCTTGATGACTATGTCATCCCTTCAGATTTACAGAGATGAAATGCATAATAATGATGTGTCTCATCAATGGTTTCTCTTTTCACACATTTTTAGTTTGTCATAGCTCGTGACGATCTCTACACACAGGGGTCAATCAGAACACTTGGTGTGAGGGTCATGCAGGCGCAGCGCTGCTTCAGCGTCCTTCCTACACGAGTATAAAGATCATCATGTCAAATCTTGCTGAATTGTACTTTGAACATTCCCAATTCCAGGTTTTCCATTCTTTCCATTCTGTAAGGTATGTTATTGTTAGAACGCTTTATCTATAATTTAATTAGACCTGGTTATTCATGGTGTAGGAGGAGCATTTTTGATCCACCATGCACGTTGCTCAAAGCTTGTACGTGTTGTATTTGACTTTATGATTTATTATTTATCATCAAGTTGCACTACGGATCGTCCTCACCCTTGGCACGTCTCGCACTCCCACCAATAAGTAACATTCATAAATTATAGACAAAGTTCACAAACGAAGAGGCTTTCACGATCTCCTGAGTCAAGTTTTATCCTCTTCTTGACAGAAGAGAAAATAACTGAATGGTGTGTGGAAGTGGCGCTAAAAATCAGTATTTCCACACCCTGCAGCGAAGGAACACGAGGCAAGCAG
>JAXIVD010006113.1:0-25465 GCA_036785275.1 Cancer borealis
ATTATAAGCGAGAATACTTTTTTTCCCCTGATTTCTGATGCGTGACTTCTACACTAAGCTCCCAGAGTGCTCCTTTTTTTCCCTCTTGAGTGAGTGAGTGAGTGAGTGAGCGAGTGAGTGAGTGAGGGAGTGAGAGAGCTATGTCAAGAATATAAGAATACGTACATGAGTAAAGGAGGGAGTGAGAGAGGCAGCATTAAAGACAGTAAAAAGTAAGGGAATGAATGAGTGAGTGAGTGAGTGAGTGAGTGAGTAAGGGAAAAAGAAGGAGAATGAGGGAGAGAATGAAAGTGACAGAGACAGAAGTGAGGGAATAAGGCTGCAAGGAAGTGAAAAGAAAAGAGAAAAGGAAAAGAAAGAGAAAACAAGGATGAAAGAAAAAAGAAGAGTGAGTTAGTGAGAGAGAGAGAGAGAGAGAGAGAGAGAGAGAGAGAGAGAGAGAGAGAGAGAGAGAGAGAGAGAGAGAGAGAGAGAGAGAGAGAGAGAGAGAGAGAGAGAGAGAGAGAGAGAGAGAGAGAGAGAGAGAGAGAGAGAGAGAGAGAGAGAGAGAGAGAGAGAGAGAGAGAGAGAGAGAGAGAGAGAGAGGAGAGAGAGAGAGAGAGAGAGAGAGAGAGAGAGAGAGAGAGAGAGAGAGAGAGAGAGAGAGAGAGGAGAGAGAGAGAGAGAGAGAGAGAGAGAGAGAGAGAGAGAGAGAGAGAGAGAGAGAGAGAGAGAGAGAGAGAGAGAGAGAGAGAAAAGCGACAGTAAGAGGAGGAAACTGACGAATACAAAAAGGAAAACGTTCTAAGAAGAGCGAAAGAACATGGAAGGGTTTTTCGTGGCTTTCCTATTAACGGTCTGGTATCCATTAAGGCGAGTTAATTTACGTGTTTGCTTGTCCATTACACCTCTGTAGAGCGACGCCTATTTGGAGCTAGAACAGTAGAGCGGGAGGTGGTAGTGTGGTAGTGGTAGAAGTAGTGGTGGTAGAGGTGGTAGTAGTGGTGAAAGTTGGTTAAGTGGGTAATAGTGTTGGGAGGCAGTAATGGAGTAGTAGTAGTAGTAGTTGTAGTTGTAGTTGTAGTTGTAGTAGTAGTAGTAGTAGTAGTAGTAGTAGTAGTAGTAGTAGTAGTAGTAGCAGTAGCAGTAGCAGTAGCAGTAGCAGTAGTAGTAGTAGTAGTAGAATGTCTATTGTAATTATCAAACCATTAATTCTCCCTTTCAGACATCCTTCTCTATACTCCTTTGACCACATCACCCTGCCATCACAACCCTTCTACTATAACCCTACCACTATAACCCTACTTCTACAACTCCCTCTATAAACACCCTACCAACACCACCCACCAATCACCCAAAAAAAACCACCCATATCAATACCATTTTTCAAGCCTCATTCAAACATTAGCAGCAAAACACGATGCCTACCATTGTCCTAACGTCCCGCTACCACCAGGCGACGCTCACAACCCAGAGACCATAACTCGAAATGTTGCAACTCTCCCAGTATGGTCTCTCCTGTCAGGCGTTTCCCATTGAGTCCATTAGGTGTAGGTTTACGGGAAGGATAAATAATTGTAAAGTGTCAATACAGCTCGTAGCGGCATCAATGTATCTCGAGGCAAATCAGCGATACCGTAGTAGGTCCGTTTGCTTACTGAAGTGATGTCAGTGAGTTAGTTAGAAGTCCTTGCTTGCTTGGCCCTGCATTACGCTCTTCACGGGTTTTGTGTTTTATTTTGTGTGTTTTTTTACGTGTTTGTACTTAGTGATTTATGTTTTTTTTAATCTCTCTCTCTGTCTCTGTCTCTCTCTCTCACTCTCTCTCTCTCTCTTTCTTTCTCTTTCTCTCTCTCGTGTGTGCCAAATTTCTCATCTGGTTCCGCTGTTCTGTCACTGATGTTTATGTATGTTTGTGTTTAATGGCGAAACGTTGTCTTACTGTTACTTTAGCTATATGTTGTGTGGGGTAATAGTTTCAATGTGTTTATATATTTTGTTTGCTTGGGTTGTTAAATTTACTGTGTGTGTGTGTGTGTGTGTGTGTGTGTGTGTGTGTGTGTGTGTGTGTGTGTGTGTGTGTGTGTGTGTGTGTGTGTGTGTGTGTGTGTGTGTGTGTGTGTGTGTGTGTGTGTGTGTGTGTGTGTGTGTGTGTGTGTGTGTGTGTGTGTGTGTGTGTGTGTGTGTGTGTGTGTGTGTGTGTGTGTGTGTGTGTGTGTGTGTGTGTGTGTGTGTGTGTGTGTGTGTGTGTGTGTGTGTGTGTGTGTGTGTGTGTGTGTGTGTGTGTGTGTGTGTGTGTGTGTGTGTGTGTGTGTGTGTGTGTGTGTGTGTGTGTGTGTGTGTGTGTGTGTGTGTGTGTGTGTGTGTGTGTGTGTGTGTGTGTGTGTGTGTGTGTGTGTGTGTGTGTGTGTGTGTGTGTGTGTGTGTGTGTGTGTGTGTGTGTGTGTGTGTGTGTGTGTGTGTGTGTGTGTGTGTGTGTGTGTGTGTGTGTGTGTGTGTGTGTGTGTGTGTGTGTGTGTGTGTGTGTGTGTGTGTGTGTGTGTGTGTGTGTGTGTGTGTGTGTGTGTGTGTGTGTGTGTGTGTGTGTGTGTGTGTGTGTGTGTGTGTGTGTGTGTGTGTGTGTGTGTGTGTGTGTGTGAGAAAAGAAAATAATTTCTCACCATTTATATACCACCACCATCACCACCATCACCACCATTACCATTAACAATAACAATAACAAACAAATAATTACCACCACCACCACCACCACCACCACCACCACCACCACCATTACCACTTCCTCACACACTCCTACCCTTCCCATCCCCCTTTCCACCTCTCCTCACAAAACTTCCCATCAATAATGGCCGCCGCCACCCTAACAATTTAAGTTGAGCCAACACATTAGCTCCGGCGGCCGGCCCTTCCATCACAACATTACAATGCTGGGTAAAAACGAGGCGCGGGTGAGCGAGGCGCCACAACTTGCCGCAGGAACTATTACCCGGAGGCAGCAGCGTGAACCTACACCTGCTTCCTCCCCCACGCCTCCCCCACGCCGCCTCCACGCCTCCACGCACGCCCCCTCCCCTTACCCTGATCCATGCCTCCCTTCCTCCCTTTCCTCATCGTCGCCTTTACCTTCCCTTCTTACTTTCCTCTCCTCCTCACTTGCTTTTATATTGTTGTCTGGTCTTATTTCCTCTATTTTCCTAATTTTCTCCTCCTCCTCCTAATTTTACTTCCTGTCTTACTTATCTGTCCCTCTTCCTCTTATGTTACTTCTTTCCTCCCTCCCCCTCCCCCCTGCACTAGTTTCCTGGCCCCCCCTTCCTTCCCTTCCTTCCACGCCTCGTCTCCGCCGCTGACCACCGCTACCAGAGTGGTTTTTGGAGGTAGAAAAGGCTTCTTAATTAGACTTAGAGGAAAAAGGGCTCCGTAATTTTGCTACGAAGAAGGTATTATCCTGGAAGGGGCTAAGCTGTGTTAAGAGGAAGAAGGGGCTGCCCATTGTGAGCAAGAGACCCCCATTAGCGACGTCGAAAAAGGGGCTGACTGGAAGTAATGGGAAAATTGTACATGACATACTACTCAGGATGATTCAACGTGGACTACTTAATGGATCTGAGGGAAAGGCAAGAAGGAAACTGAGGAAAGAGAAACCCGACTCTCTGTGTGTTGAAGGTGAGGTGAATACGTGGACAGGGAAGCATCAAAGGTCACGGATATCTGAAGAGAGTAATGGAAGATTATAGAGTTGGATCTTCTTGTGACACAGACAATGATGGATCAGTCTTGGCGTCTTGCGATGGCAAAACTGCAAATCGTGTCGCGCGTGACGAAAAGAAGGGGTCTAACCTTTAATTAACTGTTAATTAAGAAAATGTGAGCAGTTTTACGAAAGATAATGGTATCATGAGGAAGGAAACACGTGTTGGGCCGTAAAGAACAAACGGGAGAAAGAGAGAGAGTGTTAAGTAGAAAGAGAGCCAGTAGCAACCAATTATTGCTCAAGCCTTTTTGCAATGATAAAAATTTCACGACGCACTAATGCAGGTGCAACATGAACGCGAAGTGGAAAAGTGTACTAAGTGTTTCTGCTGCTGCAACATTAATACCTCGGGACACATGTTTCAGAAATGAGTAAAACATCATTGCACTTACGTCGCCTTCAAGAATTCATGTCAACGCAAAATAATATCCATGTTAGCAATATTATCAAACTGAAAAAACAACCAAGTATAAAAGCCATAAAAGGAAACCCAATAGTCACGCCATCACCTCGGTTTCCATTCTGCTATTACAATAATAAAGGAAACAAAAAATATAAAGTGAAAATTACCTGTATAACATCATTAACTTCACGGGACGGAGACGCAATGTTGTAGTGAGTGGCTTGTGGTAACGTGGTCATATACTTAATGATTTTCTTTTAATATAAATGGGTTTCAGGCTGACTCGCGCTCCTTCCAGGTGTGACAACGGTGAGAGGAAGAGATAGATTGAAGGTTCGGCAGGTGAGTCTCCAGGTGTCATTATCCCCCGTTACCTGCTGGGGCCAGACACGACACTTCTGGGAAAGGGCTGCGATTACTCCCTCCACGTACACAAAGACTTCTCGTGGGAGTGAAGGTGAGTGTGCAATGAAACCAGTAGACAAGAGTCGTGTTTAAGCTTCTCTTTATCTCTATGGAACCAGATGAGGGAGATAAAAGCAACAAGTTCCACAAGTGTAAGAAGGTTAAGTGAGAAAGAGAAATAAAAACATTCAAGAGTTAAGTTTTGTTAATGTTCTCGTGAAGTCAATTTTGGTGGTGGTGACTTTTTGACCTCAACGCACATTGCTCTTTTTCACATTTACCAGATTAAGATAAATTATGGTGTTCTTCATGGATTTGATTACTATCTTCTGGCTTCTTCCTCCTCCTCTTCCTCCTCCTCCTCCTCCTCCTCCTCCTCCTCCTCCTCCTCCTCCTCCTCCTCCTCCTGGGTACAAAGACAGCACAGATACGTCATCAAAACAAACAGGGCAGAGAAAGGGTCATTGTCTTAACCCTTGACCCAGTGGCGGATTAACCCTTTGTGAGTCTCTGCTTCTTAAACTTTTCCTCGAAACTCACTGATGCATTATACTTGGCATACAGCGTGTGTGTGTGTGTGTGTGTGTGTGTGTGTGTGTGTGTGTGTGTGTGTGTGTGTGTGTGTGTGTGTGTGTGTGTGTGTGTGTGTGTGTGTGTGTGTGTGTGTGTGTGTGTGTGTGTGTGTGTGTGTGTAATATATTCATGTGCACTTACAAACACATGTCAAACGTACACAAACATCACCAAGCATAAACAGTGGCCATTAACCACTTAGACTCCACGCGCACGCACACACGCACACACGCACTCAAACACACACACACACACACACACACACACACACACACACACACACACACACACACACACACACACACACACACACACACACACACAAGGAACAGAACACTAATTATATGGAACGAAAGAAACTCCTCATTTGTGTGCCAAGGGGAGCTTTTCTAACATTCTTTTGACTCTCTTGAATTAGCTCCAATTAGTAATATAACTACCTCGTTATATTTCTCGCAGCCTTGAAGAGCTGGCAAAAAAAGGAAGGGCGAAACAGAAAGGCTTTTATAATGAGTCATGACATAAAAGGAAAGCAAAAAGAATTTTAAAAAAATGCATGTGTTTGTATTGTATGCCATTGAACAAACACTCTCTCTCTCTCTCTCTCTTTCTCTCTTTCTCTCTTTCTCTCTCTCTCTCTCTCTCTCTCTCTCTCTCTCTCTCTCTCTCTCTCTCTCTCTCTTTAACACACCTTTTTACAGTCTCACTTTAGCCTCGTTTCTCTCTCGTTTATCCACTCTGCTACACTTATCATCTCATCTTGGTTATTTTCCTTCTTCTCCAACCCAGACTTACATTATTTTTTCCCCCTTTAGCTACATCACTATTTCATCATACTTCCTCCATTCCCCACATCATCTTGCCAACCCATTATTATCATTTATTCTCGCTTTGCCACTCACTCTCTTCATTCCACTTTCTCTTCACATCGTCATTGACACTACACATTCTCTCCTTAATTCATTTTTAAGTATTTTTTTCTGTTATTTTATGGTTAAAACTAGAAATTCACATTCTATTACTATTTTTTACTACTATTACTACTACTATTACTACTACTGCCTCGTTAGATCAAGTAGGACTGCTGTTGTTTGTTCTTCCTTTGTGCTTCTTTGTACTACCACATCACGTAACAAAAGCAAATTGCAGAAAAGTGCATAACGAGTGTAAAAAAATTAACTGTTTGTAAAGAAGACTTGAAGGTAATAATTTAAAAGACGAGTGTGTCATGATCCTGTCTCTATCTCTATCTCTCTATCTCTCTTTCTCTCTTTCTCTCTTTCTCTCTTTCTCTCTCTCTCTCTCTCTCTCTCTCTCTCTCTGTTCTTTCTCCTTCATGCATAGTAGTTTCATTACTTCTTTTCACTTCAGTTTATTTCGCTCGCTCCTCAAACTTTTTTCTTTCTTTTTTTTTCATTCATTCACAAGCATCTTTTGGTCAAGTGCAAGGATCTGGAGCGTGTAATTCGCTTATTACTTGTAGTTCCTCAGACCCGTTTTCTTTGCGAGTGAAGGAAATTGCAGTCGCGTTCTTCAGTTTTCCTCAATCATCCCTTGGAATCAGCACAAATTTTCTAAGATTCTCTCTCTCGCTCTCTTTTTTGAGTCACAATTTTACAGTGATATTTCCCTCGCCCTTATTGCCTTCTGCTGTTTCCTGTCATGTGGTTGGTAAGTAGAAAATGTGGACGAAAGGAGGACGAGGACGAGGACGAGGAGAAAGATAAGAAAAGGAAGAAAACAAAGGAGAAAAATTATAAAAAATAATTGTAATACTTGCTTATAAATGTCCTTGTGTCCAGTTTTTGAGTAATTCAGATTCAACATAAAAGGGATTGCAATCTATGAAGACATGTAACAGGAAGTGAGTGAGTGAGTGAGTGAAAGAGAGAGAGAAAAAAGAGAAAGAGAAAGAGAGAAAGAAGCGAATCAAACACGACAGGAAAGACTTTAGAAGAAAAAACTATAATTCTTGTCTCGACGAGAAGCTTGCTGAATGTACACACACTTGCCTACACGCTGAGCCCCCATCCACCCCGACACACACACGCACACACACACACACACACGCACAGCAGGCCTCATCTCATAATTCTCCCACCCCACCTGGCCTTACATGCACACGCACACGTACGCACACGCACATTTCAGCACGTAAGGACACACGGCTAAGAACAGTTTAATGCACGTCCTCGCTCACACTTCAAGAAAATCACCCAATTACTTCCAGGAAATCTTGCTAACCACCTGCATTATGAGGGAAGCTTCCTGGGGGTGACACGTACGGCACCGGTAACACCTGCAGATGTGAGAATGAAATGTGACGTTCCAACATGCCTTCTCTCCCCTCTATACGTCCTTCCTCTCTCCCTTCTACGTCCTTCCTCTCTCCTTCTCCTCCTCTATACCCTTTCTAAGCCTTTCTCTTCCTTTTACAGTTGTTTCCCTCCTGCTTCCCAATCCCCTTCCCTTTCCATTCTCTTTCCCTCCTTTAACCTTTTCCGCCTTCCCCCTTTTTCCCTTTCCTCCCATGCTAGCGAGGGGAAATTCACTCCAGCAGACGTGTGGGCATAGACCGTGTCCCATAAAGATATGAAGGAGTCGCCACAGTCACTCCAGCATGGCAGCTTATCGTCGCTAGGTATGACGGGCCACGGAGTCAATTACAGTGTCACGCAACAACAGGTGACACGGCAGGTAGGTATCGCCTGATTCTACCACACTTAACCACAATGAAAACCCACAGGCGTTTCATCTATTTTTGTTTCTTTTTCTTGCTAAAGCTACGAGATAAAAACACCGTGGAAGATATTCATAAAATCTCAAGAACCTCAGACTGCGTGTTTCAAATTCGTGTGGAGAGAGGTGACGCTGGAGCCGATTCCTGTACGGTTCGGTTGCCATTTACTACCAGGTGTGACTGTATCCGACGAGGCTGTATCCGGAGTTTCCCCTAGAGGGCAAATTACGGTGATTACACGCTCGGGAAACACTATATAGCGACCTACGCCTCTCCTCCCCTCCCCTCCCCTCCCCTTCCCTTCCCTCCCCTCCCCTCCCCTACACACAGTAATGAAGGGAGGACTGAGGTGGAGGGTCGTTAAGCCATAATAACTCTCTAGAGACATAAGGCATTCCCAACAGTCACCAAATATTAGGTTTTCACTTGATTTTTGAGTTTAGTAAAAGAGAATCATTGGTAGTTGTAGATAATGGTGATTTATTTATTTTTTTTTTCCTGTTTTTCTCTGTTTATATTTCTCTTTTACTGTTATTTTCTCTACTTTTTGCCTGTGTTTGCATCGTTTTTCATTGTTTATTTATCTTCACTTCAGTACAAATTCCTGTTATCCTCCTTTTCCCAATTCCATTTCGCTCTTTCTTCTCTTGTTCCCTCCTCCTCCTCCTCCTCCTCCTCCTTTTCCTCCTACTTCTTTCTCACCATACACAACTCACTTGCAACTCGCTCAATCCCACCTCCCCTTCCCTCATCCCTACAGGTGGAATCCCTCGCCAGCCCCTCTTCCAGCTCTCTCACAAAACTTCACGCTGCCTCCCACCTCCCTCCAACCTGCCTCCCGCACTGCCACCCGCCCAGCGTCCCCGGGGTGATCAGCGAGGTGTATATATATGTACGAGACTCCCACAGCAGGTCAGACGTGTCCAAGATTCCATGTTAGCCTGAGAGTTGCGGGGACGCCGAGCCACACCACGACTTATGCCTCTCTGGTAATGGCTGGCTTACATGACTCCCCTGTCCCACCCCCTCTTGCCTGTCTCACCCCCTTTCCTCATCCCTCCTGACTCACCCCTCTGCCTTATCCCCCTTGTTCCTCCTCCCTTACTCACCGCACCTGCCTCACCCCCTTCCCCTTCTCCTACTGTCTGACCCCTTCCTGCTTCTCTCCCCTTCCTTACCCCCTGCCTGCCTCACTCCTCCTTTTCTCCCAGCATTGAACTTTTCTTCCTCCTCCTCCTCCTCCTCCTCCTCCTCCTCCTTCTTCTTCTTCTTTGCCTTTTCTTCTTTCTACTTTCTTCTAATCCCTTTTTTTTGTTATTTAAGTTATGATTATTTTTGTTTCTGTTTATTTATGAATATTTGCTTCTCTCTCTCTCTCTCTCTCTCTCTCTCTCTCTCTCTCTCTCTCTCTCTCTCTCTCTCTCTCTCTCTCTCTCTCTCTCTCTCTCTCTCTCTCTCTCTCTCTCTCTCTCTCTCTCTCTCTCTCTCTCTCTCATTATTGTTTCTTTCTATTCATCCACATTTTCTTCATATCCAGAGTCATTCCAAAAGCTGAGTCTTAATAACTAGTTCGTATATCCAATTTCCTGCATCTCTCATCTTTCTTGTCTTCATCATATTTTCCATCTTCTCTCTCTCTCTCTCTCTCTCTCTCTCTCTCTCTCTCTCTCTCTCTCTCTCTCTCTCTCTCTCTCTCTCTCTCTCTCTCTCTCTCTCTCTCTCTCTCTCTCTCTCTCTCTCTCTCTCTTTATACAGTGATCACGTGTTAGGAGATTGCGTTATCTAAGTTATTTTCTTAACACTGTATTATTTCTTTCCTTAATGTTATGAATTTCAATAAATGATGAAATAAACGCAAAACAGGAAACCAATTTTTTTTTTTACATGTGGACATATGATTATTAGATGCTTCGTTAGGTATATTCTTAGTAAGGATTCGATGTACACACAGACATACACATACACACACATATACACACATACACACATACACACACACACACACACACACACACACACACACACACACACACACACACACACACACACATCACCTCGTAGGGTTGAGATGCAAGAAGTTGGAAAAGGACAGGCTTCTCTTCTTCCTCTTCCTCTTCCTCTTCCTCCTCCTCCTCCTCCTCCTCCTCCTCCTCCTCCTCCTCCTCCTCCTCCTCCTCTCATTAGAACACGCCCATTCTCGTTTATTTTGGAGTAGGATTACAACACAGGAATTCCTCTTCTTTCTCATGTCTAATTATGTGGGTTGAATTTATATTCCGGTCGTCTCATCCTCCTCATCCTCCATTACTGCGGATCCATGTTCCTGTTTTACCTTTTCTTTTTGCGTTCTTGTAAAAAAAAATATATATCTCTCTCTTCTTTCTTCTTGTTTGGGCTTCTCTTAAATCCCTACATCTTTCCCTCCTCCCCTCCCCCTCTCTCTCTCCTGTGTGTGTGTGTGTGTGTGTGTGTGTGTGTGTGTGTGTGTGTGTGTGTGTGTGTGTGTGTGTGTGTGTGTGTGTGTGTGTGTGTGTGTGTGTGTCCTCATTACTTTCTTTCCTATTATCTACGTATATCTTTTTCCTCGTTATTTTCCTCTCCCACTCTCATTTCACGTCCTCCTCCCCCCTCTTCCCTCCCCCCTTCACAACCCTTCCACACTGCCCCCCACTAATCCCAGTCTCTCTCTCTCTCTCTCTCTCCCACTTTATATACAACACCAAACCAAATTCTTGTTAAACACACTTCAAGTCTATTTCCTCGCACATTCATCACACGTCACCGCCAGCTCCTGTCTCTCCTTCCCTTCTTCTGCCTCCGACGCACAACTGTTTATATAATGGGCGGCTTTGTAGAGGCGGCAGCCATATTCACGGAATTAAGCACCCCCAAAGACCTCTTCACGGTCCAGGTAACGGGGCCTCTGAGCCAACACAGTGAGTTAGCTGCTCTGTTAGCCAAGTAAATAAAGCAGCTCCCTGTTAACAGCTCACTATATATGAACAAGTGGCCTCCGTCTCCTACTACTACTACTACTATAACTAATACTGCTACTACTGCTACTACTGATACCATTTACGTTGCTACTGCTTCTACTGCTGCTAGTTTTACTGGATTTACTGGTTACTATCATTGCCAAGCTGCTTTAATGTTACTTTTATTAACATAGTCTCCAATGGGTTAAAATAGCCATCATTTTTCAGACTCTCACCGCCCACCGCTGCCACTGAGTAAGGTTGGCTTCCACCCTAACGAGGTTTTCCTGCTTTAAGGTGTCTCATCAGTGACGTGATTTTGACGTGAAACTACGACGATGAAACGTAATCTTTTCGTCCTTAATGTGACTGCAAGTGATTATTTTTCCTCCAGATTTAGATACAAACAAAATGGGAAAGTGTCATGATAATCCTTTGCACTACATATTAATCATGGTAAGATTTTAAAAGTAGAAAATTTTCCATCTAAAATTGTTGGATGGAGAGACTGAATCGTCTTCTAATAAACAAATAAAAAATAAAAATAACAAAAGTACTGGTAATGACTGTCTCTGTCTCGCACCAGTCGTTATCCCTCTTCCCAGTCAGTCTTCGTCCATGTGTCCTCGTCCTCCTCTCTTCCCTCTCCCTCTATACTCCCTCTTTCACTCCCTTTCGCGGCAGGACGAGGTTGGACACAATTAAATGACGTCGAGCTCCAGGGCCGCAGAGAAGGATTAGTCTGGTCTTCCTCAAATCACCTTCCCTCATATTCTCTTTCTGCAACACCTTCACCGACACGACACCACGACAGGGTTCACAGCGTCACCACTGTTGCCAGTGTTGTGTAGTCGTCACACCTCTACCCTTTTCCCTCTTATCTTCCTGCTGTGCTACCAACCTCTCCACCTCTCCGTCCATGATTTTCACAACACTTACACTTTCACATAAGAAAAAGGAAGAGTACATATGAACATCTTAGGATATACACTAGCTACAAGGTGTTATTTTTAAGTACTTCACCTTTATTTATATTGTGTTTACGATGTGTTGGGCATCTGACAGCCTTTTGTGAGGTCTCTGAAGGGTGTGGTGATTAGGTTTTTGCCAACGTGGTCGTGGCGGCAAAGGCGTTGGTGTGAGGGCTTTCGACGTGGCCGCGTGTTGGCGGGAAAGGTTCCTAATTAGTTGGATTAGTTCAATTAGTGTGAATCTGGGCTTGGCTGATAAGTTCTTTAATTAAGTCAAAAAACATCAAAGCCCTGACGAGACGAGGCCGAGAAGGTGACGGTGTTGGGGTGGTGTATGGTGGTGGTGCGTGGTGTGGTGGAGGTGTGTGGTGGTGGTGTGTGGTGGTGGTGGTGGTGTGTGGTGGTGGTGTGTGGTGGTGGTGTGTGGTGGTGGTGTGTGGTGGTGGTGTGTGTGGTGGTGTGTGTGATGGTGGTGTGGTGGTGGTATGTGGTATGTGGTGTGTGGTGTGTGGTGGGAGGTGGTGGTGTTGGGTGGTGTGTGGTGATGTGTGGTGGCGATGAAGGTTCCTACCAGACTTGCTACACTTCGCCAGTAATGCAGTTTATTTAGTAGTAGTAATAGTAGTATAAATAGTAGTAGAAATAGTCTTTGTTGTAGAAGTGGTAATGATAATGATAAAGATAAGAGCAGTAATAATGATAATAATAATAATAAAAAAAACATACCAAAATACCATTACTAAAATATGCCTCATTTACACCTTCGTACGTGACACATTTAAACATCAACACTAACACTGTACGTTTCATCCACTTAAAACAGTCTATAGATATTTTGAAGAGAGGAGTTACGGAGTGTTAAGTGGAGTTACGGAGTGTTAAGTGGAGTTATGGAGTGTTAAGTGGAGTTATGGAGTTGTGGAGTTATGGAGTGTTAAGTGGAGGTGCATCAAGGCGATCACCATCCACTTACGATGTGACTTGAGGGAAACAGCGATTCAAGGTTACCTATTTCACGTTCCTTCAAGACGTCATTTGGCACACAGATCAGAGGAAGTTGCTCTCCCTCTCTCCCTCTCTCTCTCTCTCTCTCTCTCTCTCTCTCTCTCTCTCTCTCTCTCTCTCTCTCTGGGACCTTCCGGCGCAAAAAAAAACAATCAATTTCACAACTCAGGAAACGTCAGGTTATGATGTGTTTTATGTTCTTTTTTTCCCTCCTCCGCGCGATAATAAGGTTTTCGTGAGCATCTGACGGCGAGAAAAAAAAAAAAAAAGCTACACCACGATTAATCCCACCGATCGATAGATACTCACAAGACACACGTGGAAGATAGATAATTCTGTCATGTTGAACCGAAATAAGTGTCGCTCTTTGTGTGTGTGTGTGTGTGTCATTGGTACGTGAGTGAAATTGGTTCATCGAGTTCAAATTATTAAGAAAAGAATGGATGCTGCTGTTTTCTTGTGTGTGGTTGGTTACTTTTTACAATTTCGTTTCGTTAAGTGTCGAGTGTTTTATCTTATAAGGATGCTCGAGCAGCTGTTACGTGTTGCATAATATTGAAGTCTTTCTTTAGTTCAACTATTTTATTCTCTATCTTCCTATTAAGTTTATCATGCCAAACTCACTCTTAATTTGTTGTCTCCTTGTTGCTTTCTGGCAGTAGTAGTAGAAGTAGTAATATAAATAGTAATAGTAGTAGAAGCAGAAGTAAAAGTAGTAGTAGAAGTAAGTAGTATAAATATCTAACTCACCTTCTAGTACATGTGAATGACGTAACTACGAAAACTTCAATCTGACGTCAAATCTAACGAAGGACAAGAAAATTAATCAACCGTTCAAGGTCATTGCTTCTGTCAGCCTCAAAAATATATAAGAAGATCAATCTGTACAAAAATATGGTGTTTTGCAATACTAAACTCCCTTAACTCCTCTCTAAGTAAAGATAATAACCTATAGTTTCCCTCTTATTCTAACATTCTTTTGGCATCAACTACACAACACCGCCACCAGATGTCCTTCCCTCCCTCCTTCCTTCCCTCCCTCCTTGCCTTCTGCCCCTCTCAAGCAATATATCTGAGCCACCAAACTCAAGTACCAATAGAACACGAGGCAGGAAAACCCTCTTTGTTTGTAGGATACGACTCACGACTCCATGCTGCAGTGATAAAGGACTCAGGTCACCCTACAAAAGGCTCCGGAAACAGTAATATCCGCCGCTAGATGACGCGCGAGTAAGCTCATCCCGTCCCTCAAACTGTGATTTAAACATTGCATAATAAATATAAAGCTGGTTTCAAATGGTCTCCACGTGATGAATGGGAGTCACTTTATATATTGACTTTATTTTCGCTTCTATGAACTGTTCTAAGATGAAAAGTAACCCATTATAATGAAAATAATGTGAGAAAAAAATGTAGATGTAAAAAAGATTATGAGACGGAATTAATTTTTTTTTCAAATATTCTATGACTTAAAACTAAATTACCAACATTCAGAAATTAAACAGATATTTCAAACATATGAAATACACGTTTAATACATGACCCCACATAACGAGGTGTACCTTCTCTGACGTGAGTTTGAGAGGACCACAGGGTGAGGGGTGATTGGCAAGGGGGGTAAGACAAGCTTATTCAATGAGGGTGACGGGAGGGGGAAGCTGATATGCGGGGGTGAGGGGAGATGAGGAGGAAGGTTGAGGGAAAGGATGAAAGGAGGAAGATACTGGGATGGGAAGGAGGGAGGTACAGAGGAGAGAATAGGAGGGAGGGAAAGAGGGGAAGTAAAGGTAATAGGAATAGAAAGGGAGGTGAAGGGAAGAAAGGGAGCTCAGATGAAGGAAAAGGGAGGAAAATTAAGGGAGGGAGGAGGGAGGGATGGAGAGAAAGGAAGTAAAGAAAAGGAGGAATGAAAGAAGGGAAGAATATGATGACCAGGGGATATTCAGTTGAATGGAGAAGGAGGAGGAGGAGGAGGAGGAGGAGGAGGAAACAGGTAAGAGGAGAAGAAAGAAGAATTAAGGGAAGGGAGGAGATGGAGAAGGGGATAGGAAGGGAAGGGAGAAGAGAGAGGGAGGACTGAGGAAGACCATCAAGCCTTTGCATTATTTAGTTACTTCCTCCTCGTGATTGGTGCAGCTTCTGACGACGCCGACAGAACCTTAATTTTTCCCCCGGTGGCCACAGAGGTCAGAGGCTGGACTTTACGACTCCTTCGGGCCCGGGGGCTTAAGGGACTAAATGGCAAAAGTCTAGCTCTCCCAAGATTCGAAGTAGTCCCCCATCTATTTTCCTTTGGTCCATTCGTTCTTGGAGTGATTAAATTGTTTCCTTTTAAAGCTTCCTTGAGCCAAAAATTGTACCGCAATAGGACATCAAAGAGAACAAAGAACAGCCACTTGAAACATAACACGAAACTATATTTTATACACAAAACACATCCCATTATGAACACCTGATAAGCTTAACTCTCTAAACATGAACCAGTCCTTGATATTACAGTACATCAGGGAGTCTCAGCGTAACGGAAGGTCTGCGGCAGTTCAGGCAACCCGCACCATCAGCCTCCACTTGATCATTAAAACTTTACAGCCGAAGATTACGGTGGAGAGTCGGACAGACTGGCGTTGTAGGCTTGTAGGGCTGCGGCTGCCTCCCACCACTGCTCAAAATACTTAATGATGTAATTAGGCAGCTTAGGAACAGAGATAGTTGAATCAAGTGGGACGACTACCTCTCTCTTCTCTTCCTCTTCCTTTTTCTTCTTCCTCCTACTTCTCCTCCTCCTCCTTCTCCTCAAGGATGTATGGGAGAATAGATATATCTTTTGTCCCATCATCAATCTGTTAATACAAACCTCAATTCCAGAAGGTCATAATTACCAGACGCAGCCCCCCGCCCGATAAGTCCTTTTTCCCCTCGAGGAGAAAAGGTCGCTGGGTTTTGCATCATTAGTGTCACAAGATGAGGCGGAGAGGACTGCCGGCGGCCATCAGAATGCAAAATGCTTCCCTAAATCTTTCCTGAGCACCCTCCTCTTTCTCATCTCCATCCCCTCCTCCCCCCCCTTCCCTTCCCTGCCGCTTCCATAACACCGATATCCATTCACATCGGAAGCTGTATCGGCGTCATCGGCATAAAATAAAACAAAAGATCTTGAAGAGACATTAATTGAGTCCATTATAGATGATTTTAAAACCGATAATTCTTTTTGATATATATAACAAAGCCACTTTTGGAAGGCACATCCTGAGAGAGAGAAAGAGAGAGATAGATAGATAGATAGAGGGCGAGAGAGAAAAAAACTTAGGATGATAGGTAAAAGGAGGAGAAGGAGGAGAATGGGAAGGATGAAAATAGAGACGGGGAGAACGGAGAGGAGGAGGAGGAGGAGGAGGAGGAGGAGGAGGTTGATAATTGGGAGTAGGGATTGATATTAAACGAGGGTAGAGGAGTCAGAAAATTGGATGTCCAGTCTATTTCAATGACAGCCGATAAATTGGGAGTGTGGCGTCTCCAGGGAAGTGACCAATTCTATAACCGGATGATTGTGTGTGTGTATGAGAGAGAGAGAGAGAGAGAGAGAGAGAGAGAGAGAGAGAGAGAGAGAGAGAGAGAGAGAGAGAGAGAGAGAGAGAGAGAGAGAGAGATAGTGACTAATAGACGGTCAGAGGAAGTAAGTAATTTGCAGAAAACGCACATAAACATACATAAACACACGGATAAAAAAAGATTGATACAGACAGATGATAACGGACAAAGAAAATGAGCAAAAAAAAACAAAGTAAAAGCGACATTTGGAGAAAACAAGCAAATTATGTGAAGCAAAGAGAAGAGAGAGAGAGAAAGAGAGATAAAAAAAGAAAGAGAGAAATATGTCTAGAGAAAGCGACGCGAATTAGAAGATGAGAATACAACAGCAACTGATAAAAAGAGAATTATGACACACAAGACAAGAAGATAAAAGGAGGAAGAAGAGAACATGAAGAAGAATTACGGTACATTAGCAAAACAGGAACACAGAGGAGGAGGAAAGAAGTGTGAAGCAAACACAAACGGAGAAAGGAGGAAGAGGAGGAAGAAGAAAAAGGAGGAGGAGGAGGAGGAGGAGGAAGAATGAAAAGATAATCAAGACAAGAGAAATTCATAGCAAGCGAAATAAAGGAAAGAAAGGAAGGAAATAAAAATTGGGAGAAAGAGAATATCTGTAAAAGTTAAGATGATTTAAATGAAGGTCAAGGTGCTGAAGGCAGTTTAAAATAACCTTAAGGCCATAATTATCCAATCTAGTGTACTCCATCTCCTTCCCTTCCCTTCCCTTCCACCCATCACCACCACCATCACCTCCACCTCAATCACCACCTCCACCACCAATGCCTCCATCTCCTCCTCCATTAATCATGAGGAATCCAATTTACTAACCCATTATGATAGAGGGTAAAAAAAAATTCAGGTACAAACGTGAGGACTCTGAGAATCCTATCACACTGAGCTTCACGGAGGGTAATGATAGGACGCTGAAGGAGGAAATGATAGAAGAAAAAATACATGTGTGAATCATGTAACATTCCGTCGATTAAGAGAATTTGTGCTGGAAAAATAAACACACCGAGACACAAATCCTGGAAGATGATAGAGGTGATAAAAAAAAGCACATCATAATCGTCTCTTGAAGTAGGATAAAGAGATAATGAGAGATACCACCACCACCATCACCACCACCACCACCACCACCACCACACAATGAGATCACGTGCAATTTAACCATTAAACTGCTGAACTTATTTAATATCTCAGCTTGTAATCACGATGGAAGGGAGGAGGTGGTGAGTGGGTGTCGTGGGAAGATGATTAAGAACACAACCAACACCTCGGAACACCTGGGAAAACAGACAGGTGTGTTATGTTGTGTGTGTTCGTGTGGCAGGTGAGGGAGATGACATGATGCTTATCCGTCTGTGGCAAGGAAGATCTGATGTGATGACGATACAACAGAACAGATTCATAGTAAGGAAAGGTGTTTGAAGGAATCTGCAACACATTCAACATTGCATCTGTGTAGCTTAATCGAAAGGGATTATGATGAAATTCCTTATAAAAAGAATCAAACACTAATATTAACGCTTTAACATAACAATAATGATTGAAGTAAGATGTTTTTCCTACCCTCTGATTTTATAAAGACTCATTTGACAATGTACCAAAGTTAAGTAAACAATAGATATACGCATTGGCAAATTGAATGGCAAAAAATAAACAGGTTACTTGAATTCCAGCTCATAAAAGATATCATCATTTACACATGTTCCAGTACCGTCAGTAATTCTCCACCATTAACTTTACTATAAACTCTTGTCAAAACGTAACTCTCATATCATCAAGTTATATCTGAAGTGAATTATCTTATATTGTTATTGAAGTTACATTCACAACGTTACATATTTTCCATTGTACTGAGTTATGTAATCTTTTCTCGCAAGCTTTCACAGTTCAAAACGATTCTTCTTTCTGCAATCACGTTTTATTGCATTGCCAGTAAATTGACCAATCTAGGAAGCAAGTCCTGCTTCTGATTCTGGTAAATAAGCTGTAAGCAAAACTCATTCTTCTGCAACCTCAATTCACTTCAGTTTTAAAAGTCACTAACCTTTTTTTTATCTCTCTTTACTAGATATTGTTTTCGATTACGAAGCAGATCGGCAACAACAGAATAAGTAATATTTTTAGCGCAGTCAATGAACTGTTAAGCTTATCATGTTAAGTATTCTCATAATTATATTTTTTTGTAAGACTGAATATAGATACAACATCACAACTTAACATTTTCCATGCCAATTAACTTTTACGTCTGTGTGAAAATGAGAGAAAAGCTTATAAGGCTTAACCTCATTACGAATAATATGTTGTTTCTATCTTGTCAATATCATAAACGAAGGTCATCAAATCTCAAAGCTCTTCTAAAAGTGTGTTCACCTGTGTCATTAACTCAGGTCGTTCAACGCAAACCAATTACCACCTTTACCCTTTTTTTCATATAACTGTATGTGATATTCTATGATGTCTCTTCACTTACGTCCAATGATGAGAGAACGCGGGAACAAGAGTAAAGGAGAGGAATAATGGAGGAAAGTGATAAAGAAGAAGCAATAGGAAAAAAATGATGAGGCTGAAGAAAGGTTAAGATGATGAGGTAGGAAGAAGAGAAAGCTAAAGTATGAAAAAAGAGCATGAAGATGATTATCAAAACAAGAGCATATAAGAAGAAAAGGAAAAAAATAAAGAAATAAAGAGAAAGAGGAGGAGAAGGAAGAGAAACAGAAGGAAGAGGAGGGCGTGGTACAGCCTTGGGAGGAGAGAGACAAAGGTGACTTCAACAGCCACAAGAACACACTCCAGGCAGGTGACAACACACGTGCAGGCATGAGAGGATGGGTGTGTTCATGCACTATTCTATAACTTTCTTACGTAAATCTCATACTTCTACAAATATGTTTTCAAAAAATCCTTAGGTGGACTTAGAAATTTTTCGACACCAGCGAATCTCATGAAAATTGATACACAGAGGTTATTAAGCATGACGAACACGAATCTGGACTCAGTCTTACGATTACTGTTTGATTTTTACGTATCTGTGACGGAGATTAATTTTCGATTTTGTGGTATAAAGCTTAAACTTGTCTTTTTCACGATTCCTTCCATTTCAATTTAATTTAACTCCTGCTCTTTCTTTTTTATTCCATATATTTCTTACGTAAACCTCATACTTTTTGAGTCATTTGAAAAAAGATATATTATAAAAATCTCAGTTACATTCCCTGAAGTGAGAAAGAAAAAGAGAGAGAGGAATATAAAAGAACAAGGTTTTCTGTGTAGATATTAAACGGAGGTGAGATTTGGTATAGAATTTCATCTTATATCAAAGTGTAATAAAGATTTTTTTTTCCCTACCACACACAACATACATACATACGTACACACAAACTATTTGGCTCACACAGTACCATCCACAAGGCAACACTCAGGTATTTCAACTAAAATATACAAAAAAAAAAGGTCAGGATTGCAAAAGAACACGTAGAATCTTAATATTTCGTTCGTTTTCTACCTGAATATCGGTTCCTCACCTTTACCGATTATCGAAATTCACCGATGCCACCTACCAAGTATATTAAGTATCCTGACGATAACTGAAGAGGAGGAGGAGGAGGAGGAGGAGGAGGAGGAGGAGGAGGAGGAGGAGGAGGAGGAGGAGGAGGAGGAGGAGGAAGAGGAGGAGGAGGAGGAGAAGATAGATAAGCAGATAATGGAAGATTCAATGACGTAATGGAACCATCAATTGCAACTATCTATCGGTGAGAATACTTAAAAGAGAGAGAGAGAGAGAGAGAGAGAGAGAGAGAGAGAGAGAGAGAGAGAGAGAGAGAGAGAGAGAGAGAGAGAGAGAGAGAGAGAGAGAGAGAGAGAGAGAGAGAGAGAGAGAGAGAGAGAGAGAGAGAGAGAGAGAGAGAAATAGAGAGAAAGAAAGAAAGAATATGACAGACAGACACAGACAATATACATGGTGAAAAATGTAAAAAGGGAGCAAGGAGAAAAGTCAGATAAATAATGGAAATTGAACAAGGAAGGGAGGAGAGTAGAAGTGGAGGAGAGGAAGTGGAACAGAGGAAGTGGAGGGAGATGAGAAACCTTTGTGGATGAACTGAAAAAAAAAGAAGAGACGTGAACAGACTAACAGACGATAAGACTGATTAATAGCAGTCTCACACACACACACACACACGCACACGCACACGCACACGCACACGCACACACACACACACACACACACACACACACACACACACACACACACACACACTCAAACAGCGTCAAAAAAAGTTCAAATTTTCTCAAAAAACACACAAAAAAAACATGACAAGCAAAACACAATACTTAGATTATCATAAAATTGAAGTGGAGAAAAAAAATTTAATCTATTAGACCCAAAAAATAATCATATATATGTGTAAAGAAAGAAAAGAAGCAATATAATAAAAAAATAACTATGTGAATCTACAACTGAATTTTCTGAGTAACTAAGATTAAAGCAAAAGTAGAGAAAAAAGCAAACAGAAAGAGAAAGAGAGAGAGAGAAAAAAAAGAAAGAGAGATAGATACACAGGGTTGAAGACAAAACACTTTTTAAGCTCGTATATTCACTTCCTTTCTTTAATCTTATACAGACATACCACGTTTCATTTCTTTCTTACAGATTTTCTTTTTCTTCCTCGTCTTGGCATTGATGGAGGTGTCGCCTCATGCCATTCATCATACTGCCAATTAGCAACACTCTATCACATACTAAGACAGAAAGCATAACACTAAAAATTACTACCTATCACATTAAAAAGAAAAAAAATGGCAAAGAAAAAACAAAACAATAAACAAATAGCTTGAGCATATGAATAAATGAGTTTTGACTTCGTAATTAATTCCCGCTGTCAATTAATTATCGATTAGGAGAGAGAGAGATGATCAGTATGTGTCAAAATCAGGCGGGGGGTGGGGGCAGGAGGGGGGTGACGCGCCCCACTACTCTCAACACTCATCAACGGGACTTCTAAGTTATGAAGCTTATCAAAATGACGACCCCCACACACCCTCTCTGTCTCTGTCACCCACCTACCCTCCCTTATCTCTCTCTCTCTTTCTTTCTTTCTCTTTTTTTTTCTCTCTCTCTCGTAGTTCCCCCTTTCCCTTTATAATTTTGGACGTGCCTTGAACACACACACACACGCACACGCACACGCACACGCACACACACACACACACACACACACACACACACACACACACACACACACACACCTTGCACCTTCTCATTACAGTGATTGGCTGTTCACAAATAACATGTGTGACGGCAGGTAACACTAAATAATTTTCAAGCACCTGAATTCACAATGTCAGTCTTCATACACAATTTTTAGCACGCAGACGCACACGCACACGCACACGCACACACACACACACACACACACACACACACACACACACACACACACACACACACACACACTACAACATCCTATCCCGGAGCAACTTAATCGTACAACACACTCTAACGCAGGTTTGGCGAAGCAGCGGCGGCGGTGATAAAAGAAAGAATAAATTTAACATAGCATAAATCTAACAGAGGCTATGACGTGTGGCGGGGCGAGACGGGCTGCTCCTCCCCACGCCCGCACACCCCACGGAAGGCACAACCCCCCACGGCACCTCCACACTTCACCACACAAATGTAACGGGTGCTTGAAAAAATTAATGGATAACAAGGTAGATTGATTTACGGAAGACTTAGAAAAAGACGACTTGGGTACGATGAGCAGCTGGAAGAGGAGGAGGAGGAGGAGGAGGAGGAGGAGGAGGAGGAGGAGGAGGAGGAGGAGGAGGAGGAGGAGGAGGAAAGAATTCACTAGTTATCTATTTTTCTTCTTTAATTTCTACTGATCTGGGTTAATATTATACTTTTCTCTCCAACTGAATTCTTGATCCTATTCTTGTGTGCCGAGTTAGAGAGTTTTATCAATCTCAACCTCAACTTATCACAGCCATTATAAAACGCGAACCAGAAACATTAAATGGATACTAAAAAACATGACTAACCTTTAATATTTCCTCGTCTGAGTCTAGTTATAAATTCAGCAGACTCGAGACAACAAGAACAAGATTACCTGTATCACGTCCATCAACTCACCTGGCTGCCCCTGATTACACACACCAATTCCCACTCAGGTAATAATTGCCTAACTCACCTCTAAGGCTACTCAAACTTTTTTTACACTAATGATAAGGTCAAGTAATCAATTTTATTAACCCAAACCACTATTACAAGACCACAGCTTTCTTGTCCGAGTCTAACTTTCTCTATGTTATAAAAAAAACTACTTATTTTCTCTTCTTTGAATATATTATGATGAGGTTTTGTTTTTTATTAAGTTGGATTAGTTTGTTATAAGTTGTCGTGTACTATATTGTAGAAGTGATGTCTTCCTTAAGTCATTCATTTACTTCGTTTTATATCCACTAACACCGTATGATAGATAGATGGATAGAAGAAAGTGGATCAACCATACCCCACAGCGTTCAACTTTCCCTTTGCAACAAGTACGTAGATTCCTTTTACAACATGGCGTTCAAAACTGAAGCTCTTTAGACAAACTGCACACTGGCGAGACACTATACAATGGGATACCTTTTGCCTAGGATTGGATCTGATTTTTACTGGGAATAATAGGGCGGAGCAGATCGAGCAGTAGGTGTCCCCATCTGGCGGGGGAAAGAGACAGCACACGAGTACACTTTGTCCACGAGGCAAACAAGAGAGAGGGCAAGTGGTGGCGAAGGGAGGGAGGCGGACGGAGAGTTATATGTACGACGAGAATCAAAGGAATATTTCAGACGGAGAGATGATTGGATCTGAATTCCGTATTGAATTTGCTGCGATATTGCCATGAAAAAAGACGGAAAAAAGGGGGGGGAGGGGGCAAGCATTCTTCTCTCATCGGAAAACTGCTCGATTTTTTGTCCTCCCTTCTTTGCTTTACTTTAGGAAAATTCGAAACTTCCAATAATTCAATAAAGGCTATTAATCTGTCAAGTCAAAAATGTCTTTTATATCTCGCACTTATTGCCTAGGTCGACAGGCTGCCCGAGGGTGGAGCAGCACTTTTCTGGGACGCAGCCTTTGATTCATCGTCAGGGAGAGAGCAATCGTTCATACAGGAATTCACACTCTTTAGCCTCTCTGGAAAACTGTAAATGAACGGTTCCAGCTTCCTTTTTAGACCTCTCAGTCAGTCACTCACACACGCACGCACACGCAAACGCACACACATACACACACAGACACACACAGACACACACGCACAATAAAAAAAAAAGACTAACAGAGCCCTGGATGCCACTGGAACACAAAGAATTCGGGAAGCAAGGAGGGAAAAAGCCTGGCACAGTGACATGTAGAGGGAGGCTGTGAGCGGCATTGCACTGTTAGGTCGTCACGTCCCTCACACGTCCTTCACTGACAGAAAGTAAGGACGCCTTCCCTCCTAACATCCTAGGAGGAGTTTGTGAGGAGAAACATTAAAGATCAACCTGCAGGAAAGACCACGATTGAAAACACAACACAATATATCCTTTCTTTTCTTTACAGACGATTCTCTGAACACTCCAACGCGGTCATCGGTTTCTAAGCCTCCATTTACCTTGAAAATTGAACACCGATAAAAAAAACATGGAGTCAGTTTAAGGAATTAAGAGGAGAGAAAGGATGAAAAGGGAAGGACGGAACAGGACGAGTTAGAAGAGAGAATAATAACAAGAGGGTGGCAACGGGAGGGTGAAAATGGCAGGGCAAGAGAGGGAGAGTGGCAGGGCGTTGAGCGGCACTGAAGGGAGGGTTTATTGCATCAGTTGGACTCCCTTTGTTGTCTGTCCCAGTATTAGCGGCTGCCTCTGATCCCGGTAATGGCCCGTACATCAAACTTCCTTAACTAACAAAAAGGCGGCACTCGGCCCTATAACCAAGGTTCGGCCCGCTTGGTCACCTGCCACACCTGTAATCAGACTCGCCAGGTACAATCAAAGGCCACAACACGAGCCGGAAGAGTGACGAGTATAAAATGTGGTGTAAACGTGAAGTGAACGCATGTTATCTGCCGCGATGGCGTATGTGTGTGAGGTGGGAATGAGCCATGTCGTATTAGCGGTGACAGCGTGTTGGGATGTCGCTACACAGACGACAGGCAAAGGTAGTTGGTTGGTCGTCCCCGCCGGTGGGTCGTCGCGTTAAGGTAAAGCGTTGTCCTCGGTCGAATGTCACGACCCACTTGCAATATTGAGGGTCGTCCGCCCTGTTGCCAAGCTCCCGATAGCAGACACCCTCATCTAAACAGAATAACAGATGAACACCTTAATGCGAAAAAAACGAGTTCAAGAGACAAGTATCACGACGAAAAACAAATAGAAACGCAAGAAAATGAATAATAAGATCATTTCAGCATTAAAATCAAACTTAGGTCACTGCGATGTAAACAAAGCACATGGAAGTCTTCAAATGGTGCATCAATGTGAGTCGTGTGTTCCCGCCCCGCCCTCCCTGCCGCCCCTTCGTCAGCTTGCCTGTCGGAGTCACTCAGAGGTGCTGGGAGGGCACGCGATGCTCACATTTTATATTTCACGTGCAAAAAAACAGAAAACAAGGCTTCATCTGGTACGTGTCTCGTTGCTTTTGCATAGAGGGAGACTTGGCCATTACAGACAGTCAAGAATTTATTACCTCGCGCCCCTGTTCCCGCAGCGCTTGTCTGTCGCAAAAATTACCTATTCATTTTTCTCTCCAGCAAGCAAAACGCGTAGGATGTCGAGGATGCAAAACTAGAATTACGTTCCCTTTTTTCATCCTTCTAATGAGTTAAGGATACCTGTCCCGCCTGCAACATGGCGTGCTGATAATGAAAAGAGTATTTTTGTCCAGCGTAGCCTTGAGCAATGTAGTTAAGAGTGAGAAGTAAAAATGACGGAGATGAGGAGTAAAGATGACAGACACGCCAGACAAAGGCGATGGACACGGTTATTTAGTTTTTTTTTTTTTTTACATTTACGGAAGCCAATACCTTTTTCTGT
>JAXIVD010006114.1:0-15000 GCA_036785275.1 Cancer borealis
TTGTACTGCATCTTGATTTATATGCATATGTATACATAACCTCTTACATTTACATAGAGGCGATCATATTACATGAGAAAGAGGAGATAGATAGATAGATAGATAGATAGATAGATAGATAGATAGATAGATAGATAGATAGATAGATAGATATACAGATAGATAGATAGATAGATAGATAGATAGATAGATATACATATAGATAGATAGATAGATAGATAGAGAGAGAGTATGAGAACAGTAAAACATTTGCAGTCCATGGATCAGGACAGCTTTCTTAACCTTTTAATTACAACTAATGGACATGAAGTGCAGTCAAGTCGAGCATACATCAAGGTGTTTTATAATAGCTCTCTCGGGCGCTCACTCACCTTGCTGTCCTGTGTTGACTTACCTTTGGATACATCTACTTTCGTTTTCATAGCACCTGCCATAGACTACACCATACTTGACTGGACACTCGCGACAATCGCTGACAGACGATATTACATTTCGGTCCTATAGATTCCGCTGCTATGAGTGATGACAGATAATACTTCATATTATCAGTTCATATTCTACTTAAGACATTGTATTTCATGTCTTTACAATCAGTAATGATTGCTGAACCATGGCTGAACATAAAAAATTATTTTACAACTTTTGCAAATAGAAAATTAACATAAAGATTACAAGTTTGAGTGAAAAATCGTGTGGGAGTTGTGTATAAAGCATATTGTTTATAGCAAAAAAATCTGGCAAATTCGCAATAATTTCTGAAATAAAACATCACATATTGTGAAATAACCATTCCTGAATATGATTTGATTGTGATCAAATGTCATATAATCGTTATATCGGCCTGGGAATGAATTTTTCATAATTCGTGGCGCGAAAGGCAAAAGGCGAGAGGTCACAAGAAGAAGACGACCAAAACAATCCTTTACAAAGGTCAACATAAATAGTTCAATTCATTGGTCCCATGACGCTATTATAAGTCTCATGGAAAATGTTCATGAGCGGAAGAAGAAGAGAAGTGCTTCCTCCATAACGGCTTGTGTTGTTGTTATGATCAGCTGATTCCACAAGGTTAGTTCTTCTACGTGTGACCAGACTGGTAGTCGTATCGCTGTAAATCCAGAAAAAACGGAAGCCAGGCTAGCTTTAGCAAAATCTAGTGTGACCGTAGCTTCATCAGCTTCTATTGTATACTCTGAATCATGCTTGAAATAAGATTTGAAACTATTTCCAAATATTTTGTTTGTTTTCTACGTTTTCACTGAGCATGGCAGGATAAAAGGAAAAGTACGTACGCCGGGAAAGTGATATATGGTGATAAGATCATTGGAAAGAACATTGCTAGATAGAAGAGGCGGAGGAGGCAATGAAACCAACAAGCTGACTAGAGACCATCACCAATAAGGAATTCCAATGGAGTTATTTTACAGTCTGAGAAACGCTCTCTCGATGACACTCAGCAAACATCGTAAGTTGATTAGGAATGTAAACATTTTTCTTCTTGATGTTATTTATGGGTATATGAAAGTATGAGTGAAGTATGAGTATGAGTGAATTGATTACGAGTGATTTAGGGTGTTGTGTTCAAGTTTTGGTTATATTTTACAATTACTCTCAACACTAAGGTGTTGTGTATCCTGCCATGCTCAGTGAAAACGTAGAAAACAAACAGAATATTTGGAAATAGTTTCAAATCTTATTTCAAGCATGCATGTATATTAGTATGGACTACATTGGCTATGTATATATGCGTTTTCAGCTTAAAATTTCAATATTCCTATACTAGCCTCCTGGCTAGTACAGTGGTAGCGTGCTGGTCTTGCATTCGCTTGGTCGGCAGATCGAGTCCCCGCCCGGGCTTGTGATGCTTAAGCTGTTTACTGGAGAGGAACTGCTGTGGTCGGGCACCACAGTGGGGGGTTGGGCTTGCCTGGCTGACGTTCTGGAGAGCATCTTCATTGATGGATACCGGAACTGAAGCCCATGCAACTTTAACTTTAATATGGTGTTTTTATTGGTGTCTTAGGATTTAATAATTGTCGCCCACCAATGACGTATGTTGACTAATTTGTTTTTGTTGCTCATAAACATATCCTTCACATCACTCTGAGTTGTTTGCTTTTTGTTTGAGGTTTCTATGATGATTTTAAGTATTTTATTCAAATAAAACAAACAAAAAATCGCCTCAGGACACATTTACGAAAGACCCGATTTCGAGTGCACAGTCACGTATGGTGTATTCTATGGTATTGCATACTAATATAAACTACATGGGCTATGCATGTAAGTGTTTTAAGATTGAAATTCCAATATTTCTGGAAATTATTGCAAATTTTGTGTTTTTCTTGGTTTCTTAGGATTTAATAATTGTCGCCCACTGATGACGTACGTTGACTAATTTATTTTTGTTGCTCATAAACATATTCTCTACATCACTCTGAAGTGTTTGATTTTTATTTGAGGCTCCTATCTTATTTCTAAGTATTTGATTTGATTTTTCTAAAAATCTGCTGTAGGACCGGTTTGCAAAAGGTCAGATTTCGAGTGTCCAGTCAAGTATAGTGTAGTCTATGCACCTGCATATACAAGGACGCAATGCTGTTGATGACTTGCAATGACTTTGAAACGAAAACATGAGTGCACTTTATCATTTAGTTTTTATTAATCATAATATTTGCTGGTAGACCTCAAGAAACATTGGAATAAAGAAAATATTTGAAACATTTTAAAAGCATATTTGATCCGTATTATTTTTGCAAAGTAATGGTTATAAAAGAAACTGGTAAAATAAGAAACTTCGTACTTCAATTCAGCGATTAATGGAAAATTAAACTATGTCTACTAATGCGTCGTACAGAAAGGCAATAATAGGTGAATAGAAAACACACACACACACACACACACACACACACACACACACACACACACACACACACACACACACACACACACACACACACACACACACACACACACAGATACACACACACACACGGATGGACGGACGGACGGAAGACGGATGGACGGATGGACGCGCACACGACGTTCCCTGCCATTTTCCTCATCAAACGGAGAAAAGTTTTCCCAGGTAGTGAGGCCAAAGGAGTAAGCGGCAGGAAGGGGCGCCCGGACCCTCGGCACGTGGCCCTTCGCTTCGGCATGCTAATGCAATTGAAATTTTATCTTTTCCACTGGGTAATCACCATTCAGAGGAGTCACGCACCAACGGAGTAGCACAAGAGCCTCTAAGAGACAGGAGGAAATAGTTTTACGAATCACACAAGTAAAATAGTCGAGGAGAATGACACACTGCCTCGCCCTCACAGGACACTGGACACGTGAGAGATTTTGTGACCATCTGGCCAGCAGATCGAGTTGCTGGTGTGTGGTGGTGCATCATAGCCGTTGGTGTGTGATGTGGTGATGGTGCACCCGAGCCACGTCTGTTTGGTATGGTGCCTCAAACACTGGTGTATGGTGGTCATGGTGCTCCACAGCCTCGTGTATGTAGTTGTGCACCTTGGTCGACCAGTTAGTGTATGGTGATGTGTGGTGGTGTCCTTCTGTTGGTGAGTGGTGCGCTTTGTAGTGTGAGAGTGTCCAGACGCTTGGAATTCCAGGGTCTATCATCAAACTTTAAAGCAAAGTTTTCCTCTTGAATCACCTAAACCGTACAACCTTCCTCGATGTTTGTTATTTTCCTTGGAGCTGTGTTGGCTGCAGGTAAACGTGTAGGCTGAGTCAGGTTCTTTCTGTTTGGCCTTTTAGTGTCATTTTGTCCATTTATGTATACCGCAAAAGGCCAAGTCTTTTAAACATTTTTGTGCTTCACCTGCACTTTATATTTGTCTCTAATGAATGAGAGATTCTTTGACATCAATATGTTCAGTTTTTGATTGCTTCTTATGATTATTTAGTGGAACTCTATCTTAGATGGGAATATGTTTATTGTTTCATGTTTCGTATCTTAATTCTAAAGAGGTCAAGGGGCTATGTATGGAAAAAATAAAGCCGCCACATGCAACTCCTTAAAGACAACGTGAAAGATCGTATGTAATTTTCTTCTTGCTGTTAAAATTAAATACAAGACCACAAACAGACTTTGAATATAATGTATCGAAGCATTACGAGGTAGCATTAATGATAGTCTTAATGGCATTGGTTTCCTATTTTGTAAGTAAAACAACTAAGTGTTTTTCAGATGATTGTCGAAGCGCTATATAGTCTTTCTGCTTCATCTCTTGTTTTTTTTTCACCACCAAATTCGACTCATTAGCTTCCTAATTAACAAGGTGCATCTCAGGTGTGCTACACATACCTGCATCCCTGGAATCATCTGCCTGCTTGGATGGCAGCAAACGTCCTTGGAGATGTCCTCTGAAGATGTCTGCCGGTATAATGACAATTATCCTGCTGGTTAAGTGCATGTAGATCCTCAAATTACCTCACAAGGAGCAGAAAATGACCCCCCGACACTTTTTCAAGCTAATAAAAGGAACAGTAAAGCAGCCAGCAGCGCTTCATTAACCCTTGGAATATTGGACGCTTGGTGGAGAAATTACTCGTTTAGCAGCTTAACCTGTGACGAATAGAGAATTTTCTTGCTGTGTCTCGGAGTGTCATCTCTCTGTTGTAGTGTGTGTGTGTGTGTGTGTGTGTGTGTGTGTGTGTGTGTGTGTGTGTGTGTGTGTGTGTGTGTGTGTGTGTCTGTGTCTGTGTCTGTGTCTGTGTGTGTGTGTGTGTGTGTGCGTGCGCGTATGCGTGTGTGCGTGCGTGCGTGCGTGTGTGTGTTAACGAGTATGTACTTAGACGATCATGTGAGACCTTAGTTAATCTAGTTTAATTTAGGTTTCAAAATTTCATCATCTTAATCATTATTATTTTTTATCATCATTATTATTATTATTATTATTATTATTATTATTTTTATTACTAATATTTTTTCTATTATTATTATTATTATTATTATTATTATTATTATTGTTATTATTATTATTATTATTATTATTATTATTATTATTTTATATTATTATCATTATCATTATCATTATTATTATTATTATTATTATTATTATTATTATTATTATTATTATTATTACTAATATTTTTATTAATATTATTATTATTATTATTATTATTATTATTATTATTATTATTATTATTGTTATTATTATTATTATTATTATTATTATTATTATTATTATTAGTAGTAGTAGTAGTAGTAGTAGTAGAGTAGTAGTAATAGTAGTAGTAGTAGTAGTAGTAGTAGTAGTAGTAGTAGCAGTAGCAGTAGCAGCAGCAGCAGCAGCAGCAGCAGCAGCAGCAGTAGCATTACTATATTATTATTATTATTATTATTATTATTATTAATATTATTATTATTATTATTATTATTATTATTATTATTATTATTATTATTATTGTTATTATTATCACTATCATTATCACCCATTATTATCATCATTATCATTATTATTATTATTATTATTATTATTATTATTATTATTATTAGTAGTAGTAGTAGTAGTAGTAGTAGTAGTAGTAGTAATACTAGTAGTAGTAGTAATAGTAATAGTAATAGTAATAATAGTAGTAGTAGTAGTAGTAGTAGTAGTAGTAGTAGTAGTAGTAGAATGTTGTTTTTTCACATTATTAACGGGCCAACAACGTAACAATTATCAATGATATCTACTTAATCCTTAATGAAATATTAATTTGCATATAATCATAATGAAAACCTTGACAACTTTGCATGTTAATTCTGTCCGCAGGCAATGTGTGGAGAACAACTATCATGTACAACTTTCTCCTCAAACGTGAGTACACTGTTTTATTTTGCTGGGAGTACTAAAAATGCATCAACAGCTGTCATTTTTTTATCAAGTTATGCTTCAAAACTTCTCTTCTGCAGCTACACATCATATGATTAATTTATAACTTGATGTAACACTGAGAAGCAGTTCATGTGTGGTTATTAGACACGTACTCTGTCTAAATGAGACAGGTGATCAGATCCAGCAATGACAGTTTAACGAATTTGTCACAAGACCTTGAGGTATTTGAGTTTATTTCGTATCTTCTTAGTTTCTCGACATGGAAGAGATCGTGCATAAAAATAGAAATTTTGGAATTACATATAATTACAAACATTTTGCGTGGAATACACGTGCACATAATGAAAACATCAATAGTAAAGCAATGTTTACAGCTTTATATGACCTGAAGAGACATCAAATTAGCTCCTCAAGCCAAGAGCTGTCAAGTGATGTCTTGGATTGTATCATATACGTGTACAAACACTTCATATCAAGTACACACAAAATTATATTACTGACGCATTCATGATGAAGAGAGAGATTTGTGAGTGCTCATATGGAATAAATAGAATTTAATATATAATGGATCTGGGAATTTTAGTACATTCTGCAAATAATTTTATATACAGTCATATATAAGTGACTTAAACGGTACTAGAATACAACTTTGCAATGGTTAAACTAAAACTATGACTGTATATAAGGAAACATTTTATGACACTATCAATATACCTTTGATCGCAAGTTAAACAATGTTTTGGTGACTTCTAGATGTTTTTGTCTCGTAACGGAATCATATTCATGAGAACTTTAGGTCACCAGCAAAATGTTGAATTATATTGGTCTGGTGTTTTCATCTTTATTCGTTGTTAGGCAGCATCAGTTTGCACATATTTTTCCTGTATATAATCAGCCTTGACATCTTTCCATGAAAAAAAGAAATCCTATTTATCGAAAACAGTTTTATTGCTATTTTTTATTTGTATTTTATCATTTACGAGCTTTGCAGTGCCAATGTAACTGCATAAAGAAAATTATTTGTATATATTTATATATATATATATATATATATATATATATATATATATATATATATATATATATATATATATATATATATATATATATATATATATATATATATATATATATATATATATATATACATATATATATATATATATATATATATATATATATATATATATATATATATATATATATATATATATATATAATATAATATATTGTGTGTGCCTACATGCATGTATATATACACATACACATACATGTACGTACATACACATACATACTCTTTAGGCCATCATTCACTCTGACCTCACCCTTCCTCATTTCCCTTGCAACGCGTCTCACCCGCCCTCCCTCACTTACCGCCACGTCAAGTGAGAGGATAAATTAGACCAAGACGCCGTCATTAGGAAGTGTCGGCGGGGGGCGGCGGTGCCCTGAGGGGTGCCAGAGAATGCTGGTGTTGCTGCTGTGCACGTCTGTTGTCGAAAAGGGAAAGAGCAGGCCGTCCTTCCTACCGTGTACCTGCGTGACATTAAGGGAGACAGGTCTGCTGGAAGACTTTTGTGTTCCCAGTGAAAAGACTGGTTACTGCTGGGTGGAATGTTTGTTGTTTGGGTAACTTATGTATTATGACGCAAAAATTCTGAGCTCTTATTTTTTTGCGGTAAATTGAAGGTATTTTTTTATTCCTTTATATTTTGTATGAAACATGTAATTTATTTCTTTATATTTTCAGTGTTCCTTTTCATTCTAAGTGTTTGGGAGGAGTGAGTGTCTGTGAGGGGGGAGGGGGGATATGAATGGGTAATAGCTGATGTATATTGCGTTAAAAAATATAATAACAATAATGATAATAAAAAAATCCTGTTAAGGTGCTCCAAATAGAAAAATAAAAAAATCCATATAAAGTAACCATGAGAATATACTTTATAGATGTGGGTTATATACTTACCAGTCACAGAACTCCCACTTTGAGGCCTAACAGTAAAATTAAATGGGAAAAAAAGGGTATTAAGGGGAAAGAGTGTTAGGCGAGTGGCATGTGTAGAAAGAAAAGGAGGAAGGGAAGCAGAGGGTTCTCGGTCATTACTGCTCACCCGACACGGCTTCCCTCACCACCGGGACTAATATGTTTGTTGGGTCTGGCGGCGTCATCACGAACCTTCACCTCACCTCACCCAACTAACCCACCTCTCTCTCTCTCTTTCTCTCTCTCTCTCTCTCTCTCTCTCTCTCTCTCTCTCTCTCTCTCTCTCTCTCTCTCTCTCTCTCTCTCTCTCTCTCTCTCTCTCTCTCTCTCTCTCTCTCTTTCTCCTAAACGATTATTATACATATAGGAAGTTAGATATACGTAGTAACTGCTTTGTCATGATGAGACTCAGCCTGGATGTCCTGTTAGTTTAGAATCATAAAAATACTTATAAAAAAAGGGAATAAAACTTACACTTGTACACTGATCAAACATGTGTGAATAGCTGTTGTTTTTCCCGTTTTTTAGCTCAATTTCAGATTCCCAGATGTATGTGAAAGGTTAGGTGCACAGACTCACTCTTCCCTTATGCCATCATGCCAGGCCGTCCACCAGGCTCCATCCACCAAAACAACTGTAATCCTCTTAGTCACACTCCTCTTCTTCTTCTTCTTCCTCCTCCTCCTCCTCCTCCTCCTCCTCCTCCTCCTCCTCCTCCTCCTCCTCCTCCTCCTCCTCCTCCTCCTCCCTTGCCTTTTTCTCCTCTTCCACTCCATGCAGCAGCGCCACTCAACTCTCGTCACATCATTAAATATCATACATCACCAGTAAATATAATTTTACTCTATAATTACGTGTCTTCCATATTTTTTTTAGTTTGATTTGCAGCTTTACTATGAGGCAAATGGTCTCTGTCTGCGCCTTTGTTGGTATTTAAATGTTTGATATGACAGAAAATACGATAGGTCACCACCATCACCTTCATTAAATTATATGAGATATCATATTCATCATCACTGTCATCATTATCAATATCATCATCATCATCGTCATCATCATGATCATCATCATCATCATCATCATCATCATCATCATCATCATCATCATCATCATCATCATCATCATCATCATCAGTTTTACATCACCAACAAGACTAGCAATAATACTAATAATACTAATACTAGAAGCTAAGGAAGCCATCACTAAACCTACATACACCTCCATCACTTCATTATAAACACTAGTTACTGTGGTGTCATAATGAGGACATCAGTGTTGTGGTGTTGCAATACTGTAGTTGAGTTGGTGATGAAGAATGGAAGTGGAAAAAGAAAGGTGAGGTGCGTCCAACCGTAGTTCATAGCATTAGGTGGGTTCTCTGTGTGGCCAAGGAAAATATTAGTTTTTATTCTTGTGCTTCATCGTAACACATTGTAAATTAGGGTGTCTGAAGGTATATTACAGTCTTACATGTGGTGAAGGGCAGGACACGCGTATAATTTTATCACGACGTGTGTGTGTGTGTGTGTGTGTGTGTGTGTGTGTGTGTGTGTGTGTGTGTGTGTGTGTGTGTGTGTGTGTGTGTGTGTGTGTTTGTTTGTTTGTTTGTGTGCGTATTTGTGTTTGTGGAAGGGGAGGATATGTTGAAATCGGATATACGTAAACCATCTATAGAGTGCGGGGTAGAAATGGGAAAATGTTCTGTCAAATCAACACCGTCACCACCACCACCACTAACACCACCACCACCACCACCACCATCACCACCACCACCACCACCCCCACCACCACCACCACCACCACCACCACCACCACCACCACCACCACCACCACCACCACCACCACCACCACCATTGCCCTCGTAGCAGCGTGTCTAAACATACGCCACTTTACCTGTCAGCATGCACTATTACATGTTACATTCCCTGTTCTGGATACGCAAATGACTCATTACTTCTCTGTCCCACACATTTTTCCCTCTTACAAACTAACTAACTCACTCACCACCCACACACCACCCACGTAGATATTATAGCAGTAATAGTGTAGCTAAACAGACAGCCTCGTTAGGTCCAGTAGGACTGTTGCTGTATGTTCTTCCTTTATACTCCTTTGTACACATACCACCTACACACCACCTACACACTACACCACACATGCCTGCTGCACATACCACACATTACACCTTCCACCTCCACTACACACTACACTTCCGCCACACACTAAATACGGACGCCACTGGAATTCTACCACACTATATATACAACTCCCGTTCACCCTCTACTGCACCCCAGCCACCTAGATTCCGCAGGGACTACCAATCCGGCTCAAACTTCAGTTCAACTTTCTCGCCATAAACACTATTTATCTCCATTATATACGTCGTGTCTCCTCCATTGCATCCCATTACCTTCCATTTACTCCCTCATCCTGGCCAAGTTCCTCCCTACCGCCTCTAAGTTTATAATCTACTCCCGCATCCCTTATTAAACTTCTACTTCCTCTCTCGATAAGCAGCGAAATCCAGTCCTCGCTTTCATGATTTTTTCCCTTGGATCCACTCTGATATTTTAATATTTATTTTTCTGTGTCTCTTGACAGCTTTTGTTTTGAGTTTACTTCTCCCCTTCCCATCCAACTCCACCCAACCCTTCCACACACACACACACACACACACACACACACGCACACGCACACGCACACACACACACACACACACACACACACACACACACACACACACACACACAACTTAAGAATAATGAGGTAAACTAAGAACTGATGTATGTCTTAAGAATCTTGACTTGTTTCTGGTGTGACATGAGATAAGGTTGTGTGATGGATGAGAAGAAAACAACCGGGATGGTGTTCGTCAGCCTCGTGCCTCACACCTACACCAAGGACGGAGAACTGAGCGTACCAGGAACATGGGGAGCGTTGTGATTATGTAATAAGAAATTTTGCTGCTATATCAATGTCAGTACTTCCTTTGAACAAGTTGTCATGTAGATGTTAAGGTCAGGAATCATAGTAATTGCGAGCTGCTTGACCAACCCTCCAGATGTTCCGACTTCTTATAACCTGTACACGATTCGAACTACACTTGTATGACGCCAAACACGTGAACTATAATCTCACAAACATTATAGGGAAAAGAAACTCCACATGAAAGAGAAAGTGGTTTGATTACGCGAAGGTAGACAGCGATGTTCGAATTAATTTATTTATGATGTATACAATTATAACGTGAAATGGCGATAATCTAAAAAAAAAAATGTTAGCTTACTTGTTGATTCTTATTTCCGACCGTCAGCAGTGGAATCACAAAATTAGTTTGATAATATATATGCTTTACCGTTAAAGAGCAATTTTCGCTACTTTTAGTTACGTATTTCGTTATCGAGTAGCGACAACCTCGCTTTGGCGCATTTTTTTTGTAGCTCAGTTTCTTTTCATTCAAACACGCGTAAAAAAAAGTAACCACCACGAAGCTAAACAAATACACACTGCAACAGTCCTGATGATAGGCGGGTAAAAGGTATCAACACAGGTACACATACTTGCTTTAAAAAGTTTTATTCAACAGATGTCTAGGAACCTTTCCCTGAGAATTCGTGGTGTTATTCTGTGAAGTAAGTGAGCGTTGGTAGATAACTGATACGTGCATACATTATCTCCATGACGTGTCCTGTTAATATTCCACGCGAGGAGTCATTGAAACGTATTAACAAGTGTGTTATCAATAAGTATCCCATTTTTTCCCTCACTTTTTTCACTGGCTACTGTAAACGGAAGTAATAGTAACTTTGAATAGTGTATTCGATCTTGATATGAATTGTTGAACATCTAATCATAATTGTAGAACATTCATTTCTGATTAGTGTGTTTAGAAATTTATTAGATTTTTTGTATCAAATCCGGAATCTAGTTTTATAGATTTTGTTATTTTTATTTAAAGCTCGTCGCATTTATAATGTAATGAAAATGTTGAATCTCTCTCTCTCTCTCTCTCTCTCTCTCTCTCTCTCTCTCTCTCTCTCTCTCTCTCTCTCTCTCTCTCTCTCTCTATATATATATATATATATATATATATATATATATATATATATATATATATATAATTTAATGTCGGCGCTTGGATATCGGCGCCAACATGGAGGTTCCTGTATGATCTATTTCAATAAGAACCCGCGTCAATATCGGAGTAGTAACACAAACTTCGAACTGACGAGCAACTGCATCCTTTGTCAGGATATCACAAAGCAGCTTGCGGTCTGCAGGAGATTGCACTTCCGCTGATTGATTGTCTCGACTGTGCATATCTTGAGTGCTCTTTAGTTTCTTCTTGATTCCAGAGTGTGTCGCTCCACTGATAGTCAAGTGCGTGGACGAGTCGCATGTTTAATGCATTTCGTCTTCACGGCAATAATCTGATTGGGCCAGACGTGGTTTCGTAGTAATATAAAGCTACAAAACATCTTAGATACCTGAATAGTATGACTCATTGGCCAGGAACATGTATGACTTAACGGTGACCACCAGCCCAGCCTGGTCGTCTGTAAACGCCGCTGTGGCTTGGTAGTGGGTGTATTCGTGTGTGCAAAGGAGTCGGCGGCAAGGATTGGAAGCTATTGTGATGACATAACGGAGGGTTATGGAAGCGGTGTAGGGAAGGAGAGCGTGGAGACTGGTAAAGAGAGATGGTTGCGAGGAAGGAAGGGCGGGAGTGGGTGGTTGTTGACAGGGTCCGTAGGCGTCGTGACAATAAGAATCTCGAGGCTGGTGATTAAGGCATCGTGACGTTGAAAAAAGGATGGTGTTGTCCGTTAGTCAGGGAAACCATACCAGTAAGTTGTTTTCTCTGTTTTGCAAATATTTACCTCTCAGGAAACAATGCGATAAGCTGATTTCAAAAGACCCACGAGATTACTTTGTTTGAAAATACGTAACATTGTTAATCTGTAATATATTTTTCATCGGTACAACAAAAATACACACCATTTTTGTTTCAGGTGTTTTAAATCACTGTCTTTCAACAGCGAGTTTCAGTTAAGTCTGAAGAAGCGGCGGTATAATGTTGCGCCAGGTAATCCTGTTACGTACTGCAGGCACCGCCGTGTTTCCTGTGCCTGAGCACGAGTGCCACGCCTGACTGACTTGCGCATCACACACAAGGGAGCCAACGTCCCATCTTGTGTAGGATCCCGTAATCAATAGAGAAATGTTAATGTGATTTCTTTTAATATGCTGTTATGGCACAACTTTGGTCTTTATTAGCCTTCGGTCACACGTGTAAAGTAAAACTGATCTGTTGAAATATACACTCTGCCAATTATTCTGTAAAAGCAGAATATAAATACTAGCATTGTGACTCGAACTGTTCTTTTCACACAAGTGAATAAATTGATTACCTTATTCTTTTGTTATTAGTTTATAAATAAGCTGTGTTTTCTACTTTTACAGGCAACAGCACATCCCATATTGGATGTGTATCGTTAAACTGACTTTTGGGAAAGTACGTAACAACTTCTCGCAATATGTGAAAGAGAGTTGTGTGGTAGCATAACATTTCCTTTTTCATATCCTTTGAGACCACTGAATAAGAAAGGATCAGAGGCAGCATCTTTATGAGAAATGAAATTTCATATGTATAACGTTATATGAATGTGAAGGGAAACTATATGATACTTATTATAGATAAGATTTTAGTGTATAGAAGAAAAAGGAAGTACAAGGAAAGAAGGAAGGAAGGAAAATAGTCCTTAGGCGAGCAGGGAAGCGAGGCTGGCTACCATAAATATTTACTCGGGTCCAAAGAAAACCGTAGCGTCCCACATCCACATGATCACCTTGGCGTCCTCAGCCTCGCCTCGCCTCGACGTCTGCCTGCCCGCTGCTTAACCAACAATAACACTGCGTCGTGTGTACTGTATGGGCTTGATGAAAACTGTTTGTATTCATCAGTACATTCAGCGTGCTGACGCCTTACTAATCAGATGATAATGATCACTATAATTTACTGCGTGATAGCAAAAGCAACTAACTAAGCTTATCAAGAACTCATTCTATCAACATCACTTGTGACAAAAAAGAATTGTCACCACTTCAACAACTGTCAATAATACCGCCTATGCCTCAATAATTTCCACCTTCACACTGACACTCCCATCACTATTCCCTTTAGTCCCCGTCACGTCTTCGCTACCATTTCTTAATGCGACCTGGCAAGTATTATTCCTCCTTCATCTTTGTCGAAATACTGTTCCTTTCCTCTGTTTACGACAGCTGGAGCAAAATAGATACATGCAAAAATAATTAGCCTTCCCTGTGCATCTTCCTTAGGTAGTTGGAGAAGGAGGGAAGAGAGGAAAAGGCGAAGAGCAGCAGACCGCCTTCATTCTCTCCCTTGTCAGCCAAATTAGAGCCGTCTATTTCTTGGTGTGGAGCGGCGTGGCTGACAGGGCATTTGTCTGTCAGTGTGGGGGAGGCTACACACTTATTGGAGCCATCATGCCTTCAAAACACCAATATTGCCTGCCGCTCGTTCCCGTACCGACGGGGGGAAAAATTGATCGATATTGACGTTTTGAATGTCAGTTTGTTATTTGTTAGAGCGGACAGATGTAAGGGAGGCCCAGGGTAGGTGCCGAAGATAAAAATGTGAAGACAGGGAGAGTCCAGGAGGGGGAAAGGTTGGCCTTAATTAGGAACGAGGGAAGAGGGAAAAAGGATGATGATGCAGGAGGGGAATGAGTTTTGGGAATAGCAAGGGCACTAAAGACAACGATTAGTAGAGGTTAGTGGAACGAGAGAGAGAGAGAGAGAGAGAGAGAGAGAGAGAGAGAGAGAGAGAGAGAGAGAGAGAGAGAGAGAGAGAGAGAGAGAGAGAGAGAGAGAGAGAGAGAATAAAGATGCGCTTTCAGTAGAGTAAAAAAAGTCTGAACCCGTGTGGAGTGAGGTGGAAGGCAGAGCGTGCGAGGAGAGACTGCATGGCTGTGAGGAGTGAGGGGGGGGAAGGGAGGACGGGCACTGAGAGGCAGTCGCGTTATTGCATGTTTGGCTTCCCCCGGATATTGTGTGGGCCAGACGACGTGTCAAAAGCACTTCCCGCCGCCTATCCTCTTCTCTGCTCGTGCTCGCCTGTCTCTGAAGTCTTCCTGCATGGAGTAATTCATGTAGAAATTA
>JAXIVD010006114.1:22500-25451 GCA_036785275.1 Cancer borealis
CCCTCATCTTTTAAATAGGCGATGTGCTACCCGTTTCCTATGTTTACTTTCATCTCTCGACCGCCCTCACCCAACCCTCCCATGTTCCGCTTTCCTCCCATCAAAGAAATTTTAATTTCGTTCCCTCCCTTTTCCATAGTTTTTTTTTTTCTTCTTCTACCGGGCGCCCTCCTCTCTATCTATTTTTTCCCCGCCACCTTTCGCCGCCCTCCCTCACCTGGTCAGCTCTAGATTATTCTCCTGGGCTATGGTCGTCCCTCACACACTTTACACCATTCGTCTCGTTCCTCCTCACGGCACAACTATGCAATTTCCTTCCCAACTCACACAAATCCTCCTCCTCCTCCGGCTTCTCCTCCAGCTTCTCCTGCAGCATCTCCTCCTCTTCCTCTGTATTCCGCTTCTCCTCCTCTTCCTCTTGATCCAGTTTCTCCTCCTCCTCCTCCTCCCCTTCCTCCTCTGTTCTTGTTCTGCTTCTACATTTTCGTCTTCTATCCTTCTCACGTTTATTCTCTTCTTTGTTCTCTTTGTCCTCCTTCTCTTTATTTCGTTTTTCTATCCGCTGACTTCCCTTATTCTCTTACTTCTTATTGATTTTAATTACTTATATCTTCCTCTCTTTTATCACCACCACCACCATAACCACAACCACAATCACAGCCACCAATACAACCACAACCACCACCACAACTACAACCACAACCACCACTATCGCTTATTATAATCATATCTCCACCACAAGCTTCTTTTTTTTTAGATTTTTTCTTGTTTTTATTTTGTTCTCGTCTATCCATACGAGTTTTTCTGGTTCATATATTTCTCTCATATGTTATTTTGTAAGGTATTTTTCTCTGTCTACCGTTATTTTTCGAGGCATTTTTCTATGTTGCTGCCAATTATTTTATTGTCAACGTTCACTCGTGGGTAGACTTGAGGAGGATGCGACGATTGAGTAGATGAGTTTTCTTTTCTAGAGTGAGACAAAACTATTCCACTTATGATATTGTTCAATAACTGTCCACTTTACTTACCCCTAACGAGTATGTCACCACGTCAATGTCCTCACACACCCACGTCAACGCCCTCACACACTTACAACATACACGTTAACATCCTCCCATCCCAACACCCACACATACGTACGCCATCACACACCAGCAGCACCCACGCCATCACCACGCCACTGTCACCTATAGAGACAGATACTGCATTCACTTGGGTCCATCAGACTCACGTTCGGTCCGTCCCTTCTGTCATGAATATTCGAGTGTTCATGTTTTTGCCGTGGAAAAACACTGACCACCCACTACACTACTATCTTGCTACACATCTCAAATAGTTAGAAATACCTTGTTGATCCAGAATGTTGATGATTGCCTTCTCCGTCCTCCTCTGTCTGTATCGGGAAATAAAAGTTTGATTTTTCTTCTACACAACAAAACAAGCTGCGTTTGTAAATTTTCCAGAAAAGAAAAAGGGGAAACAACGCCAATTTTTAACAGAATACGGATACACCTTTTTCATGCTCTCATCTCTCCTCCTTCCCTCTCTCGCCTCTCTCCTCTCTACTGCATCTCTCTCTCTCATCTCCTCTCTCTCTTCTCTCCTCCTCTCTTACTCTCTCCCTCTCATCTCTCTCTCTCTCTCTCTCCTCTCTCTCTCTCCTCTTCTCCTCCTCTCTCTCTCCTCATCTCTCTCTCTCTCTCTCTCTCTCTCTCTCCTCTCTCTCTCCGTCTCTCGCGTCGCTCGCTCACGCTCGCTCGCTCTCTCTCTCTCTCTCTCTCTCTCTCTCTCCTCTCTCTCTCTCTCTCTCTCTCTCTCTCTCTCCTCTTCTCCTCTCTCTCTCTCCTCTCTCTCTCTCTCTCGTCTCTCTCTCTCTCTCTCTCTCTCTCGCTCTCTCTCTCTTTCTCTCTCACAGTAAAAGAAAAAGAGAAAAATATATAGATAGATAGATAGATAGATAGAAAGAGAGAGAGGAGAGAGAGAGAGAGAGAGAGAGAGAGAGAGAGAGAGGAGAGAGAGAGAGAGAGGAGAGAGAGAAGAGAGAGAGAGAGAGGAGGGCGAGAGAGAGAGATGTCTAGTCACCCATAAACGGCCCCTTCAATAGTAATGTCCTCTGAAGACACAACCAGACGATGATTTAGGAGCCCTCTCCCGCCTCTACAATGGCTCTGCACGTCCATCACCACCCTGCTGGACTCTACATCGTCCATCTGCCTCTCAGGGTTGTCGTCTATGTCAACGTTTATCCACATATTAACGATATATATATACCAATAGACAACATATAAGGAAACAAAAGAAGTAGGTATTGTCTTCCAGATCAAAATCAGACACCCATTACAATCGTTTTCTTCAATACTAATGATGATCTGTATATCTGCACTTGATTTTTATATTTTGTAAAAAGTAGTTTATTGCAAAGAGAATTTTTATCCTTCTGGCCTGAGAGAATATCAAAACTGATCGATTTGTTTTGTAACTTTGTGAAGTCAACGGAAGCTAAGATGATGATTAAGTACAGAACGCTGGCTTCGAGTAATTTCATAGAAGGAATTATTAGATTTTAATTAAGATTTTACAGATTAGTTGAGACTATAAAAAAGAATCAGTCGGATAAATATAATTGTCTTCTCTGGTTGGTATATTTTGTAAAAAAAAAAAAAAAAAAAAAGAAAGGTATAATAGTTTTTGTGAAAGCACTATTAATTTTGATAAATCTTTTGGAATGGTTTAAGGAACCCAGGTGTTCCAACTAGCCATTTGAATAGATGTAAACACGAAAACAAACATGCGTCTGGCAATGCATATGAACTGAGGCATCCAGAAATAGTTGATATCAATATTTCTTTCTATTTTTATTATTAATGAATATAGCATCGTATTCCTTATGATCACTCACACTACGCAAAAATTTCCATGATTTATGATAAGGAAAAAACAAAGTATAG
>JAXIVD010006115.1:5000-12500 GCA_036785275.1 Cancer borealis
ATATATATATATATATATATATATATATATATATATGCTGTAGATATGTATATATTGTAGATTACCGAAAGTTATCTTCAATGGCTTATTAAGAAAATTGATATTGTCTGTAGTTTTAATTAAATTTTTGAATAAATTAACAACTTATACGGTAACTTTGTAAATTTTTATTTTTTTGTAATCCAGATACATCTTTCTTATAACTACGAGAAATTAAATAAAAAAAGAAATAACAAGAAAATGTGTTTGATTATAAAAAAAAAATGCTCATTCAGACGCTTCAGTTACACATCTGATACATGCTACAACATTACTTTGCCAATAATAAAGAGTAAGCTTAGAGTATTAATATATTTTGGGAGTAAAAAGGTATATTCAGTACTTTGACCAAGTAAATAATTATTCAGATATTGGTAATTTTGTCTATTTGATGAATAAGTAAGCAAAAAGTTAATGTTTTAAGAAGGGCGTGAAGGAGTGTGGAGTGATCCTGATCTATATTTGCCAAGTCCTCAGGTTCACACGTGGAATGCTGCCACTCGTGCATGACACTGGCTTGTTGCTGAGGAAGAAAAGGTGAGTGAGTGATTTGAAGTAAGGTGCCGTAACAGCCATGGTCATATGGCGCCGCTACCAAACCATAAAAAACTAAGTAGAATGTGAAAAACGAATAAGACAACTGAGAAAAACGACGGAAAAAAAAACGAACAATAAAAACTCAAAAAACTCAATGATCATTACAACAGAGAGAGAAGGCCAGCCTCCTCCAGAAAATATACCACTTCATAACCCGGGGAAGGACACGCCGGGCAAAGCATCTGACTTGGACTAAAACCATCATCCGCACCGCGGCACCGGTAAAGGAAACGCTGCCTTAGCTCCACCAAACTCGGGCACTCGACCAGCAAGTGCCGTACAGTAAGAGGCACCAAACAGTCATCGCAGTACGGTTGGTATTCACCGGACATCAAATGACTGTGGGTTAGGCGAGTGTGACCAATGCGCAGACGAGCTAAGGCTGTCTGCAAGCGACGTTCTCGTATGTTAGAATAATCCCATGGGTGAGACACAGTCCTTGTAACTTAGGAAGAAAAAGTATACACTTAATCCACTTAATTCTTATTCACTAAGCTACTCATTAAAATCACTTGATATCTATCTCCCCTTTCAAATGCCCTAGCAAGAAATGGCTATAAGTGATGTGCTCTTTCTTGTGTTATTTTATACCTCTTCATTATTCGTACATTTGCATATTGGCCTTTGATTTTTTTTTCCCATCGCAAAACATATCTTCTCATTTAGATCGTTTGCTCACCCCTATGCATTTTAGTGTAACAGGCTGCACTTCTTTCCAGTACATTATGTCTCTAAGTTTCTTCAAACTCCCACCATAAAACCTTTCTAAAAAGGAGTTTTCTCAAAACATATTTAAGTTTACCCGATGTTTTTCTTCATAGAACTAATATTTCTACGGCATCGTTCAATCATGCTATGGTTTCAAATTATTCAACTCAAATATTCGAAGAACTTTACATCCTCTTATACTTATTTCTTTATCATAACTTGTTAGAATGTTCTCATACAGCTTTCCTTTTGAGTTCGAATAACTTATTTTCTTTCTTTGATATATTAACACTTTACGTCCTCTCACCCAGACAAACACATTATAAAATTAGAGAGGATACAAAGGGCTGCAAAATAATGGTGCTTAGTCTAAAGGGCATACGATATAACGAGTCTAAAAAATGTATACGTTGGTAAAGAGAAAACAAAGAGGTGACATGACAGCGATATAGAGATTAATGAAGAGCTTAGAAGTATTGAACATGAATAATCTAATAGTAGGAGATGAGAGAATTAAAAAGAAACATGAAAGAAAACTAAGGGACAATATACCTGAAAGGTAAGAAAATGCTTAGCTACCCATTGATACCTGCAGTGGTCTGGAAAAAAAATCAGGTAGTAAGATTTGAAATAAAAATATCCACAACTTAAAAGTTAATGGACAATATTATACATGGAAACAGGACAACAAAAGCATACATCGTTTTCAGTGTGTTACAAATAGGAAAATACAAATAGACATATTGACTTACGAATTCATTGAAAATTAAGTCACTAAGTGTTAAGGTAATTTGATGCCTTGATATCCTATCCTCACAACAATATGTCAGTGTCGGCTCCATGTTCGTAGGATTACATGGGATTACAAGAGGAAATGTATTTACCAGAAGACCTCCAGGTATCTATTGAAATATTACTAATAGAAAACTACCTGTGGTGAAACGAGATATAATACTAGAACAAGTCTTCTTCACTGTTTCTCAGAAATATTTACCTAACATGGCTTCAAAGTATCTTCAAATGTCTAAAAGCTCAGCACGATTAACGAACAATTGTTTTACATTTGTTTTACAATTGTTTTACTAATTTTATGCAGATACCTTAGGTAACTTTTGTGTTATTCATCTCAAATAAATTATCAGGATTTTTGTTATTGAATTCAAACATACACTTGTTTATTAACAAATAGCTAGAGTTTGGGATCCCTGATTTTGGTTATGTTGTTTTTATACTTATTTCGACTGAAAATAACTGAAAGAAAATTCAATTGGAGAAATAGTGAACGGGTACTTGATGATATTTGGAAATCATTATTTTTTTATTGCTATTAACATTTGTTCTTGGATGCAGGAGTGATAGATGATGTTATATTTTTTTCATCAATACTAACAAGAGAGATACGCGAGATTTGTTGAGATGAAAATTTTCGGCCACAACAGAGACCTTAGACACCAAATCATGTTTACAACACTAAAATTATGCAGCCGATCATGTATGTATTTTTTCTTCTTCTCTCTTGTTATGGTAGCATTTGTTATGCATATATAATTCTGTTCTCTGGTGGAATTCATTGAAGTAAGAAAAAAACGTCAAAAAATAATGTAGAATGATGAGTCTTACATTCCGTGATTCGGGAGCTGGAATGCAAGGGGTTGTACAGCTTGGATTGTGTCAGTGTTGTCGCATATGATTCTTGCCCACGAAGCTTTCCGAATCTCCTGGAGTTCATCTGCACCACCGAACCACCACGCCAACAGCAGTGTAACGTCCCGGCAGTGAAAAAGAAAAAAGGAAAAAAATTACTTAATTAAGAAAGTGAACACAATATTTACGTGTAGTAATGGATCAGTGATTGTTAGTCACAAACATGCATTGAAAAATCTCTACTCTATACATTAAATCAAATAAAAGTCAATGTATATGCTGTATTTCACGATTTTTTTCTCTCGTTTGGTGAACTTATTTGTATCGCTTATTTTGTTATGCATGTATGATTATATACACTAATACAGTACATCCATTAATTGTTTTTTATCTAGCCTAGTTTTTTCTTTCTATTTTCCACTCATGCACATGTATAATGAAGACATTGCTGGACGTCTCCTTATTAATTCCCAACCTTGGTTGAATGATCCTGGTTGTCCTCCAAATTCGTAGAAATATCTATCCCCTTTTTTTAGGCGGGCGAACTGGTCTCCCACGACGCATAAGAAGGTCCAACCCAACAACCCCCTGGATGCAGGCTTTTCCGACATGCCACCAACGAAGAAGTCAATGTCATCCACACTTCTGTACACTCCCCGTAGAGTCTCAACAGACTGCCGATGAAAATAGTTGGTAAAGGAATGCTTATGCATATCAAGTATTGAAAGAGTACAATGTGAACACTAAATGAAGGTATAACACATTTTAAATGAGAACAACAAGTGTATTCATAATTCCGTTTATTTTTTATTAAGTATGACAAATATTATTGCTGCAGTAAAGACTAACCTTGAGCTCCATTTGGTCCAGGAGATCATCAAATTGTCTAGCGCGGCGAAGGCCACATACTTCCCGAATAGAGTTGTAAGTAGCAATGCCGTGATCACGTCCACGTTGGATATTCATGCTCATAAGATCCATTCCAAACTGAGTGGCAGGTGTCTATGGCGATGGATAAGATAAAGAAAATGTCAAAATTAGAATCATATAAGTACTTGCATCATTAAAAATGTATGCATAATATTCGTGGCTATATTTTTTTACTAAGAAAAATTGAAACATGGACAAAATTAATGGTAGAGAGAATTATTGCACGAATACTCACCTGGAAAAGATGATTGGACAAATCCTTTGTAACAAAACTGTCGAATTTCTGTATCGCAAGTTGAGTAAAGCTCCGCACAATTTCATCTAGTCTGCCTTCGTTTTGGATAAGGTGGGGAGAGTTGAAGTGGTTCCTTAGCTGAATGGTGCTGACTACACCGTCTTCCGAGAACATTCTGGAAGGATACAGCTTATGTTAATAATAATGAAACAAACAAATCAAAGTTTCATGCTGCGATATATATCATTATCCAACCATATAATCTATCTATACCAATATCCTACAAAGCTTATAATCATTATTTTTTCTCCCTTTTTTGGTTACTATGTTTTATTTTGTTTATAATTGCCTTTGCTATGTTTTTTGTGCAAATGAAAAACCGGCCAAGAGCAATACATCAGGTAAAAAAGGGCTCATTTAAATTATCGGTTCACTAAAGAAAAAAGAGCAATGAAAAAAAGGTATGCCAAATTATAGTTGCAGGTGTCGTCACTCGTCATACTTCTCTCTTAGAGGAATTCAAGTCGTAATAAGGTGGAAATATAGATTCAGATAGAGAATTCCAGAGTTTACCAATAGAAAGGAAGAAAAATTGAAGATACTGACTTACTTCTGCATAAAGTAGGTGGACAGAATAGGGTTGAGAGTGCGTAGGCAGTTGTATGCAGTGAGGCCACTGGATGGGGGAGGCAAGCAGTTAGCAAGTTCAGAAGAGCAATTAGCATGAAAATAACGATAGAAGATAGCAAGAGATGCATCATTGCGGCGAAATGTAAGAGTTTGAAGACAGCCAGTTAGAAGAGGGGAGTCAAAAGACGAAAGGATTTTGACTCAACCTTGTTTAGTAACTCTGTGTGCCTGGAGCCCTACCCGCCTTACACATAAAATGCGTACTCCCTACAAAAGAGAATAAGGTCTTTGTACAGAGTCAGCAACTGGTAGGGAGAGAAAAACGGGTGGAGACGATACAACTAAAGAAGAAATTCTATTCACAAATACCAAGGAAACAGTAATCAACATTTTAGATGGTGGAGAGGATACACTGACAAATGTTGCAGATTACATATTGATTGCACACAACAATTGTTTATGGTAATGAAACAAAGTCTTGTTTTTTTTTTTTAATATTCCTGACAGTGAGGAATAGAACTTTGCCGACCATGCAATAGTTTCCCAAGTTACTGACATACAATAAGTTTGATTTAAGAAAAATAGTGGTAAAACTATTTTTTCTATGGCAGAATGGTTCGTAATGTCATATATGATATTTTTTATGATAATCAATATTCTTCAAAAGAAAAGTTAGGCAAGCAATAAACAGCACAGAAGAATTTAGTGGTGGAAAATTCTAAAGATTCAAGGGCGTAGGCACGAGAACAAGTTATGCCGCTGCTTACGTAGACGCTACAGTCAGCTTTAGATCGAAATTGAGACTAGAGAAAGTATGAGAGAACAAAGTAGAGACTGCAGTCAGTAGCCCTATAACAGGGTTTCTCAACCTTTTGCAAACTGAGACCTCCCAAAGCTGGTTTAATGCAGTTGAGGCACCCCTCCTCCCTGCGCCACTCACTCATCACCTCCCCCTAAACTATGCCACCATAGATAGATAGATAGATTGATAGATAGATAGATAGCCCTTGGCTAGGCTATTATTGTATTGACAGCAGTAGTACGTAGTAGTAGTAGTGGTAGTAGTAGTAGTAGTAGTAGTAGTAGTAGTAGTAGTAGTAGTAATAGTAGTAGTAGTAGTAGTAGTAGTACTGAGCCTAATAATAGGCATATCGTCTGCATTTTTTATAGAAGCTTGCAGGTAGACGATGTTAATGTGAGACCTGAGCCTCCCTTGCCTTGCAAAGATCCTCAATTCTTGGCGCAATGTTTGATAAACAGAGCCTCAAATCATCCTCGATTTGCGCACGATTACGGTATTTAGTTTTGAGTGCAGTCATTTTTGAGAATCCTGCCTCACACAAATACGTAGACGCGAGAGGGATGATACTTTTAAAGGCTACGTCACAGAGGTGAGGGTGTTCCTGCATGAATGCTACTCAGAATGACGAAAGAGAGCAGGAGGGAAAGAGTTCCTTCAGCCTACTGTCACTCTTCAGCTCAATAAGCTGTTCCTGCATATCAATTGACAGTTCGTTTACTGTGCACACAAGTGGACCCCGAACCTACGCAAAAGAGGGATAATCCTCTTTAAAGTATGTCGCAAATTGTTTTCTCATCGCTGACAGGTGCTCAGACGCTGATTGAAATAGAGAAAAGAAATCATGTGACGTACCTGCTTCAGTGATGAAGTCTGCAAGGCTGGGGAGCATGTCACAGTTCCTGATGACTGATGCAGCCATGCTAGAGGTCAAGTTTTTGTGTGAAGGCATCCACTCTGTCTGCGAGGAGCCAAATATGAGTTTCGCGGCCTTGCAAAAACAGGTTGAGGCCATTCAAGCCGTCAAATATATCGACCAAATAGAACAGAGATGCAAGCCACACAGTATCATCCAGATGCTTCGCCAGATCTGATTTGATTTTTGTCAAAAACAACTTCACCTCCCCTCGCAGCTCATACAACCGCTGTAACACTCGCCCCCTGGAGAGCCAGTGAACTTCAATGTGCAGAAGCAGCTGTTCGTGCCCTGACCCCATCTCCTGGCAGAGGACCCCAAACAAGCGAGAGCTTAGCGAACGTGATTTTATGTGATTTATTATTTGCATGGCTTCGTTAAGCACGGAGTTAAAGTGAACTGGCATTTATTTTTAGCAGCTAGTGCCTTGCGATGGACCATGCAATGTGTCCATTTCACAAGTGGAGCTACTTACTGAACGCGAGCAACTAGGCCACGCAACTAGTCGCAGCATCCGTGCATAGACCAACGCATTGGTCCCAAGCCAAAGCATTTCCATGAACAAACACATCGAGGACATTGAAGATGGCTTCTCCTGTTGTGTGCGACTGAAGAGGCCAGCAAAACAGGATATCCTCCTCAATCACCTTGTCCTGCAGATACCTGACATATGTGAAAAGCTGGGCATGCCCAGCAATATCAGTGGATTTGTCCAGTTGCAGCGCGTATTAAGGACCCTTTTTAATGATGTATATCAGTTGCTCTCTGATATCATTAGACATGTCTGAAATTCATCTAGCGACTGTCTTGTGTTAGTATAATACGAAAAAAACAGTCAGGAATGCAACGGGAAGGGTCAGCAGCAAACATGCAGCACCCAATAACCTCCCAGTGCGTACTAATCTGATATATATATATATATATATATATATATATATATATATATATATATATATATATATATATATATATATACATATATATATATATATATATATATAT
>JAXIVD010006115.1:17500-20000 GCA_036785275.1 Cancer borealis
CTATCGTTTCAGTGCAGCCTAAGGACACTATTAAGCGGAAGTGCGTCTGGCTTTTAAACTCTGCTAAGTGGGAGGACCTAATGCAGTACTTTTCTCATTTCCCTTGTGATTTGTGCCTAGTGCATTAGGTGATTATCTCTGTCATGGAGTTATACATTCCTCATACTTTCTCCAATATTAAAGCTAAGAGCCTTGGTATAACTCTGCTTGTTCTCGTGCTGTCAAAAATAGAAAAGCGGCTCACAAACGGTACCGTAGCCATCCATCTGCTGAAACTAATGTCCTTTACATTTCTGTCCGTAAGCATGCCAAATCTATTCTCCAACTTTCTAAAAATTCATTCAACAACATGAAATGTTAAAATCTTTCCAATTATGACTTTCCTCGTGATTTCTGGCATCTAACCAACAATATCTCCAACAATTTTACTTCTTTATCTTTTCCTCCTTTACTTCAACCAGATGGCTCCACAGCTGTCTCTTCTTTCTCTAAAACTGAACTCTTTGCTCAAATCTTTGCTACCAACTCTACTTTGGAAGATACTGGGCATATTCTTCCTCCTCTTCTACCCTTTGACTACTTCATCCCTAAAATTTTAATTCTTCATTATGACGATTGCCCTTTCTGGCCTTGATTCTCTGACGGTTTATGGTCTGGATGGAGTCCCTCCTGTTGTTCTCAAAAACTGGGCTTCTGGACTCGCTCCCTGCCTGGTCAAATCTTTCGTCTGTGCATATCTACTTTTACTTATCCTTCTTGCTGGAAATTTGCTCACATTCAAGGATTGTAGCGGTCACCCTTTTTAGGGACAGATTGTCCTTTGAAAAGGGTGACTACTGCAATCCTTCAAATTACCGGGCATGAGGCATCGGGGAGGTGGTAGTGCAGTGGTCAGAGTGCGGGCATAACAATCCAGGGTCTCGGGTTCGATCCCCCGATATCCGTTGGCAACTTTTCTATGTTTTCTATTACCGCCGAGTAGCCAAAGATTATCCAATATTTTTTTTCTTTTACCGATGGCGTCGGTAGGCTTCAGGGAGACCTTAGATGATTAACCTCCGATCGTTAGTAGCACGGGTTAGATTTTTTAAGTGACGCCTTGTTTCTTCTTATTGATAGGCTCATGCTGTTAGCGGTAGCTCCTAGCGCATATAACGTTGCACTCCCGGCGAGGATGGTGTTATTGCAGCATGTGGGTGATCTTAGGCCACTCGGTGGTAGTAACGAAGAAAAGTAGGAAGCCCGTGCCCTAGCTCGAACGCGGGACCCTGAGCTAGTATTCCCGATCGCTAGCCATTAGACCACCGCCTCCCCGGGCTGCCATAATGTTCTCAAAAATGGGACCTGCAATGTTTATATGCTGTGAGAATGTGCAGCATTTAGCTTTGTTACAACCAAGTCTCTGACGAACCAACTACCACCGCCTTCGCCACCTCCTTTGTTGCCAAACCTCTCGTCTCCATCACCACCACCTACCATACGGCGTTCGGAGCGCCGGCGAGACGACGCCAGCTCCACCACCATTCCAGACACTACTCCCGGACTTTCGGATGGCAGGTTCGAGCTCCAGGATCAAGATGGAAGCGAGTTGACCTCTGACTCCCGTCTCCACTAGCCTGGCAGAGTCACCTCACCTCTCCTAGCGACTGCCTGCCTCGCTAGACCTACAATCTCCGCCGTATTTTTGGGACTGTTACTAGCTCGCTAAGTAGCCTTATTTTTTGTTTCCTAATTTCTTTTCCCCTGTGATTTAGTTGTATATTTTCATATGTTTAAGTTAGATTAGAGTTTTTGTTAATAGATAGGATTTGCCATAGTTTAGGATATTTGAGAATATAAAGCCAAAAAGACTTATTTTATTTAATGAACCTATAAGACGTAACATTTAATGGGGGCCTGTCCGGGAGCTTTTTGGCTTAGGTAGTGTAGTTAACTCCAAATATTTTTCAGTAGTGTTTTTTTTTTTCCTGTGATTTATAACAAGTGATTATTATTGGTGTTCAAGAAATTCTTTTTAAGTGATATTTTTGAAGTTACTTATTGTTGAGGTAAACAGTTTTCTACTCGATAATTATCACGTGTGCAGGCGTGTGGTAGAAACTATCGTATTGAGGTAAATAGCGGATCCTATAATGCCGTTCTCGGCACTCCAGCATTTTATGTCTATGTCAGTTTAGGCAGGAAATTGGCATCTTAGACATAGTGTTGAAGCAGGACACATCAGGAATCAGTGTTGTTTGCTTTTCATCAAATATCTTTAAATCTCAGTGCGCGCGCACGCTCATTAATCTAGCGGAGTGTTTTTGAATTTAGCATACTTAAGTAATGTAACTAAAAGACATTCCGCTCTCTCTCTAAAAGCACTACACTCATAAGTGGGAAAGCCGGTCGCGTATTGCGTCGTATCCCAAGCGATAATTTGCGTATCACTGCTCTTGTAAATTGTGTCCTCCCGGTTTTCGCGCTTATCACATTTATTCTCTACGTGGCATCTCAAATA
>JAXIVD010006116.1:0-25447 GCA_036785275.1 Cancer borealis
GTGATGGGTCAGTACACGGGAATAAAGGAGGAAGGGAAGGAGAAGGGATAGAGGGAAGGAGGGAAGGAGAGGAGGAGGAGGGAAGGAGGAGGAAGGAAGGAGGGAAGGAAGGTCGCGGTGGGTGGTGGGAGAGGAACAAGTGAAACAAAAACAGCTCTTCTCTTGGTCCTCCGACACCACACAGGAGCCACTGGTGAGAGAGAGAGAGAGAGAGAGAGAGAGAGAGAGAGAGAGAGAGAGAGAGAGAGAGAGAGAGAGAGAGAGAGAGAGAGAGAGAGAGAGAGAGAGAGAGAGAGAGAGAGAGAGAGAGAGAGAGAGAGAGAGAGAGAGAGAGAGAGAGAGAGAGAGAGAGAGAGAGAGAGAGAGAGAGAGAGAGAGAGAGAGAGAGAGAGAGAGAGTTTATGATAACAGCACAAAATTTAGGCAAAAAAAAGAAATTCATCACACACGAAAAAAAAGACAGCTCATTTAAGATTTTTTCCCCCATTTATAAAATACAGGACATGGGAAAAAAAAGGAGTAAAATATGAGGTGGACACAAACGATCAAGGGTCACGTGGTTACCGGATGTCCTGCCTCGACTCGCCGCTGCTATGTACTCAACCTTTAAGACACAAACACAATTACACTGGAAAAGAAACTACAGCGATAACCTCACGTCGGCAGTGTTGAGACATGACGGACAGCAGCAGTAAATAACAGTAGCAATGAGACGCTATTACCAAGCCGACCATCGCTCACTCAGGCGTAGTCATTAACCAACAAGTCTGTAATGGTCTCTTCCTTCTGCGCAGATACCAAGTGGCGCAATTTTCCTCCATTTACCTTGTATTTATTTTCTCCCTCTGCTCTTCGTGATGTTCAAAGCCCCGCACCCGCTGCCACGCACACCCTCAGAGGTTTTAGCTGTAGAACGCCACCTGGTGACCTAACACTACCTTCTCTATAGGGGCGGCGGGGCACTGGCAGGCGTCATCCATAATCTATCTTGTAAGGGGATGGAGGTTCATGAGGTGACGGCGTGTGGGGTGTTAGGAGGCCGTGGAGGCGTCTGTGTGGCGGGACAAGAGTACAGGAAGCAGGCGTTGGTGTTTAGAGGCAGGGAAGAGGAGGTAAGAGAAGTCATGCGAGGTAGTTCACGATAGTCAGTGTAATGCCAAACAACACACTACTCGACATGTACGTAACGACGGGTATCATCAGCTTGAAAGGCGACCACCGCGTCCAGGGCGTACGGCGTGAACAAGGCGCTTTGATGGAAGGACCCAACCATCAAGCCCGCCACCAGGAGCACCACGCCGGCCATCAGGAACCCCAAGGACAACACCGTGAGGACATTCTTTAATCTCTCCTTCCTGCGGCAGGTTTGGGTCTGAAGGAGAGGCGGTAGATACACGTTCCAAAGCCATATCCAGGTTCCCTATTGAACAGCTACAGTCATCGTGGCAGAGGCAGAGGCAGCTGCCGTACACCAACCCTGTTCTGGTCCTGGGAAGGCTCTGTATGCAGTCCGAGCAGTGGTTTTTGACTTGCGACATGAACGAAATGATAAAAAAAAGGAGATTTACTACTTTAAGTTTAGTGAAGTGAATAAGAAAGGGACGCGAGGGGAGCCAAACCTCGCTTGCCCTCGTTGATCAAGAGAGAGGGAGGAGGAAAGTAAAAGTGACGCCGGATGATGAAGACCCCATGAAATTACTGGGTATACCGCCGCCCCGTACCTATCCGTCCCACCCACACCCACCTACACCTCCCTCACCCTCTCCTACGCCCTTTTCCCTTCCCGTCAGGTTGTCACACTGATCGCATGAGTTCCTCCCGCCCACGTCACGCCCACGACACAGCGGCGGGCGGCCAAGATCAATGTGTTTCCCTCCCGAAGATGAAAAGGACGTTCGTGATTTCCGCCACGACCAATATTTTACTGAGTCTGGTCTTCATTTTCTTCCCATTGGCATTTGTGTCTCCCATTTTCCTTCCTGGAGACAGACATACTGAGAGAGAGAGAGAGAGAGAGAGAGAGAGAGAGAGAGAGAGAGAGAGAGAGAGAGAGAGAGAGAGAGAGAGAGAGAGAGAGAGAGGAGAGAGAGAGAGAGAGAGAGAGAGAGAAAGAAAGAGAGAGTGTAGGTTGTTATCCCCTCCGTCAGTTTACTCATAGTTTCATTCTTTTTGGACGTTATACCGGGAAGCGCACCGCCCAGCCTGACTTCTTTTGTTTTTCTTGCTGCTAATCCTGCGAGCTGTGTTTACAATGAGCGCGGTTGTGTAATCCTGAAGTGCATTGTGTGTTGCAGGCAATCTGACAACACACGAGAGAGAGAGAGAGAGAGAGAGAGAGAGAGAGAGAGAGAGAGAGAGAGAGAGAGAGAGAGAGAGAGAGAGAGAGAGAGAGAGAGAGAGAGAGAGAGAGAGAGAGAAGAGAGAGAACTATAATGAAATGGCATTGAAATGAAAGTAAATATGTATGAACGGAAAAATATTACACATTTGCGTATTTAACAACACTTAAATTACATTATTTATTCTTTATCTAACGTCTAATTAATCTTATCATTTAATTATACGTCTGATTATAGATTTAATGATATTTTTCGTCTATTAATTACATTCATCGATAGAATCTTACTTAGTTTCCGTCTAGTTACTATAATCACCCTCAGAATATCTAGATCTAATACTTTCCGATTCTCTTTGACCATCTTCGCATCTGAACACCAAATGCCACACCAGCACGCAATGGGTGTTACTCTGCCACCTGCATCCTGTTTCCTCTTCCACTTCACTAAGGTAAGTATTTTGCGCTGTGGTGAGACGGCGAAGGAATGGTGAAGGAAGCGATGAAGGAGGTAATGAAGGATGATGATAAGATAAAGAAATGATGATAAAGGATGTGAGGAAGTGGAGGAAGGAAGATGAAGAAGGAAGGAGGTGGTGAAGGAAGGATATAAGGAGTAAAAGGAAGGAAAATAATATAAGTTTAGGAGACAAAACCACGTGTGTCCAGCCTCGTGTAGGGCAGCGTACACTAGTCCTTTTGGCATGTTTGAGGAGAGGGCGTGGCTGTGTTGGCGTGTATGGGGCGTGACCTTGAAACGGGTACTTGATGGGGATGTGATGGTGGTAAGTGTGTTTGGTACGTGACAAGAACATGAATAGCAAGAAGAATAACAACTACTATTATTACTACTGATATTTCTACTACTACTACGACTACTACTATTACTACTACATTTATAACCCTTCACTTTTTCACACACACACACACACACACACACACACACACACACACACACACACCCACACACACACCCACACCCACACCCACACACACACACACACACACACACAGGAAACACAACATTGAACAGCGGAAGTACCTTGGTCTACTAACGAACCACTGACCACCTGCACTTGACGGGGGCAGCTGCAACCCCTCCACCTCCTCCTCCTCCTCCTCCTCCTCCTCCTCCTCCTCCTCCTCCTCCTCCTCCTCCTCCATAGTCATCCTTCGCCTCGCTACACTTGACTCCTTTGTTAAGTCATGTTAGCATCATTATCTCTCTCTCTCTCTCTCTCTCCTCTCTCTCTCTCTCTCTCTCTCTCTCTCTCTCTCTCTCTCTCTCTCTCTCTCTCTCTCTCTCTCTCTCTTTTTTCGTGGTGTAAAAAATATAATTACATCTATTTTAGTCTTCCCTTTGTTCTGTTTTATACTCGTAATGTCGCTATTTCCTCATCATCTTCTCCTCTTCCTCCTCCTCCTCCTCCTCCTCCCCTTCCTCTTCCTCCTTCTTCCAGGTAATAGACAATTCACACGGTCGTCCTTCCAGGTAACATAACAATCAACAGGTAACTCAGGGACACGTTTCTCGCCATGACCTTGAAATGAAATAAAACAGCCGCCTCTTCGTCTTCCTGTCACACATTTCAGCCCAAAAAAATGGTTCCCCCAGAAAAAAGGATCCTCGAAAAAGTGGACAAAAAGTAATCATTGACACTTGACCATTAGAAAGAATTTTACAACTTTTGAAAATAATAGAAGAAAGGAGGACAATGAGCATGAAGGATCTTAATTAATGGCGGAAAAATAAGTTGTTATAAGAGAAAGAAAGTTGTTTAAGGATGAGAAAAAATAGTTTAAAGATAAAAATTATTTGAGTTTAATATTTTTTTTGTAATATTACTAAAAAAAAATTGTGGTTTAGGGAACATAAATTTTTTTAAAGTCTGTTAGTAATCTGATAAAACAAATAAAAAAGGAACTTATGATAAAAACATAAAACAAGATAAAATTTTAGAAAACTCACTGAAAATATGTGAATTGAATCTACATTTGCAAAAAATAACTATATACATAAAAAATAACGATAACGATATAAAGAAAGATATATAAATTATCTCTCTCTCTCTCTCTCTCTCTCTCTCTCTCTCTCTCTCTCTCTCTCTCTCTCTCTCTCTCTCTCTCTCTCTCTCTCTCTCTCTCTCTCTCTCTCTCACTCTCTTAAATGGTGCACACTTTCCCTTGCCTCGTGACCTCCTCAAGGGAAGCACATAACACCTCCCTCTGTGATCCAATGTGACCTGGCGGGGTGCATGACCTCACCGGCTGGTACTGCATGATAACCTCCTCTCTTTCTCTTCTTTCTCTTTTTTCTCCTCTTTCTCCTCTTTATAATGTTTTTCTCCTCTTGCTCATCTGATTTCCTTGTTTTCTCTTTTTTTTTTATTATTTCATTATTTTTTTATTTTTCTCTCTTATCTTCCTTATCTCTTATGATTTTATTTTTAGTTTCTTTTCTTCTTATGTTTCTTTTTTCTTATATTTTCTTCTCTTTATTTTTGTGTATTTCTCTATTTTTACTCTTTTCTTTCTTTCTTTCTCTTTTCCTTTATTTTATTCATTAATTTCTGTAATATTCCTTTCTTCTTCTCTGCTTCCTTTTCCTGTTTTCTTTCCACTCTTCTTCCTTCCCTTGCCCTCCTTCCCTACTTCCCTACTTCTCTTCCTTACTTTCTTGTTCTTCCTATTCCTCCTCCTCTTTCTTCTTTATTATTCTAATCTTCTTGTTTTTCTTCCTCTTCCTTCCTATTATCTCCTTATTCCTTTTCTGTCTTACTCTCACTCATCTCTTGACCTCCTTGTGTGTGTGTGTGTGTGTGTGTGTGTGTGTGTGTGTGTGTGTGTGTGTGTGTGTGTGTGTGTGTGTGTGTGTGTGTGTGTGTGTGTGTGTGTGTGTGTATGAGGTCAAGAAAGGTCACGCCCAAATTGGTGTGGGCGTCCTGACCTTGAGATAGCATAAGGTCATCTTGTTACCTATAAGTGATGTGATCTTTCATTATGTCTTCAAATTGACGTCAGAAAATAGGAGTTTATATTCAATTTTCTTCAGTAAATTGCGTTAATAATCACACTTTTCTTTTTATATCTATTCATAAAATCAATAAAATAAGATTATAATTTTTCAATATACATAAAATCAACGAGAATTATACACGAAGCAACGTTAATCATAATGTATAGATAAATGAATCAACGATAAAGTAGTATAGATATAAATATAAAGAAATTATTATTAACAAAAGAAGATTAGCTACTTAAGGAACACCACAATTAAGAAAGAAAGATAGAAAAGAAAAGAGAAGAAAAGAAAAATAATATGAAGGAAAAAGAAGGAAAAAAGAAAAAAAGCTAATGGGACGGAAAAGACAAAGAAAGAAAGAAAGAAAAATAATGGGAAGGAAGATTAAAGAAAATTGAACGAATGAAAGAATTAATTAACATAGAGGCAATACTAATGTGGCAGGTTCTTATGAGGTGGAGTTGACAGTTATAAGTTACCTGTCGTTGAGGTGGGAGTAACTGTACAGGTGTGTGTGTGGGTGAGGGGACTGACCTGCTCTTCTCTCTCCCCTCACCACGCCCTCACCACGCCTCCCCCTCCCTCCCTCCTCCAACGCCTCCTCCCCTCCTCCCCCTTCAAGCTCCTCTTACTGGCTTTCACACTGCTCCCTCCACTAGCCTCGATGTGTGAGATAACCTACAACTAGGTGAACTCTTACGCACACGCACACGCACACGCACACACGCACACACACACACACACACACACACACACACACACACACACACACACACACACACACATACACATACTAATTTGCTCTGTATCACGATTTAACAATTATAATTTCATACGCAGAGAGAGAGAGAGAGAGAGAGAGAGAGAGAGAGAGAGAGAGAGAGAGAGAGAGAGAGAGAGAGAGAGAGAGAGAGAGAGAGAGAGAGAGAGAGAGAGAGAGAGAGAGAGAGAGAGAGAGAGAGAGAGAGAGAGAGAGAGAGAGAGAGAGAGAGGAAACAAAGTCTATTATTAATCAGTCAGGTGTGGAAGGTGACATGATCAATTAACCTGTTGAGTAAGTTCATCACGACCTTACCTTCAAAAAATTTCTCTCACCCTCTTTGTTATAGAGGAATATGTTAATTTTTCCCTAATATCAAAGTCTTTCCCTAAAATATAAATAGAACAACAAACTGATATTTCCTCTTGAATTCCTAGTTTACTTTAAGATTTTGAAGTATTGTAGTAATGATATTTTTACCCTAATTTTGTACCTTTCTGTTAAAAAATATATTGCATGTTCTCCTTTCATCTTACTAACCTTTAAGTCCGTCAATTCTAAATATTATAATATTATACTAAATATTTTTCATTCTTAACCTTTTACTCTTTCAATATAAGAATAATCAATATATAAAATTAAAGATATAAACTTCACTTATCTTACTTCTCGTGCTCTGATTTTAGAACATTTTACAAATACTTTAATGTTTTTGAATGAATATATTTTGTTCTTAGTTCATGAATCCTGACTTTCTCGCAACACTATCAAAATATAAAAAATAAAAACTTACTTATGTTTACTATTGGCATTATATATAAAACTACAACATTTCTTCCAACCAGGTGTCAATATTTATCCTTTCCTCTTACCCAAACTTTCTTATTTTCACTATAAACAAAACTCACACACAAAAATAATACAAAAAAATAAAACGAATCAACATTAAGACTTATATTCACATTCAAATACATAAACATACACTTACATTTCTCACAAGTTAACATTCCACTTCTTCTTTTCTTATTCATTTCCTATTTACTTATTTTTTTCACTTATTTCCTTCTTATTTCTTATTCTGATTTCTTATTCTTTATCTATTATATTATTCCTTTTTTTATTATTCTTATTTCTTCTTCTTCTTCTTTCTTCTTTAATTATTAATTTCCCTCTTCAACCTGACTTTCCTTCATTCCTCAAGCCTCCACCTTACTCACTCCACCCTCTCAACTAACCTACTAACTCTCACTCACTCACTCACTCACTCACTCACTCACTCACTCACTCACTCACTCATTCTCTGCTGACGTCCTGCTTTGAGACTCTTCATAAGCTGACTTTTAATCATCCTACCTGCTGATAATTCCTACCTGCTGACTTTATCTGCTGATTCTACTTAATTGCTCCTCTCTAATCACTTTCCTGCTTTCTTTTTTTTTAACTTTCGAGAGAGAGAGAGAGAGAGAGAGAGAGAGAGAGAGAGAGAGAGAGAGAGAGAGAGAGAGAGAGAGAGAGAGAGAGAGAGAGAGAGAGAGAGAGAGAGAGAGAGAGAGAGAGAGAGAGAGGAGAGAGAGAATTGACCTTGACCGAGGATTACTTCAAATTTAGATCCCCACATCCCCTTCCCCCTTCTCTCCCTTCCCTCCACTCCTCACTCACTCCCTCCACCTGTCCAAACATTACCCTCCCTCCCCCTCCATCCCCCTCTTTCTATCCCTACTCCCTTCATCAGCCGCAGGAGGAAGGAGAGAGAGAGAGGAAGAGGAAGGAAATTTTTGCTTTAGTGTGGAGGAACGAGGTACGAAAACCCTCATTAATGTGTGTGTGTGTGTGTGTGTGTGTGTGTGTGTGTGTGTGTGTGTGTGTGTGTGTGTGTGTGTGTGTGTGTGTGTGTGTTAAATCATAAAACTAGACAGCTCTTTCTTATATGTGTATCTCTGTATGAAAATGTCTATCTATCTATCTATCTATCTATATTTCTATCCATCTATCTATCTATCTATCTATCCATCCCACTTTTTGTCTATCATTCAGTTTCATGCAAATCACGTTAGTCATTAGTGTGTCAAAGCCATAATTAAGATCATTGCTCCACTTGTGATCATGCAAAGTGTAATGTGATTGCGTCCACTGATCAAGGAGAGAAGGGATGCAGAGAGAGAAGGAGGATAAAGAGGAGAGGAAAGGGAGAGAATAAGAGAGGAGGAGGAGGATAAAGAGAGGAGAAGAAAGAGTAAGAGAGAGGAAAGGAAAGACGTTGGCGAGACATGATTGATTGGTTTTAAGTTTTTTTCAAATAATAATAAGAAAAAGAAAAAGAAGAAGCAGTCTTTGAGAAACGTGGATAAATGCATAAAATTAAAAACTAAATATAAAAACAAACACACACACATATACACACACATATACACACACACACACACACATACCTGCCTCATTTTTCGCCCCACACCACCTGCACTCACCTGAAAAAAGCGGAACAGGTAACTTATTAAGCGAGGCAAATGAGGAAATGGAGGACAGGTACAAAAAAATTAGTATAAAATAAAAATAATACCAAAAAAATAAATTAGTTAGAATTCGTCCAATCTTTCATACAAACTGCACTTGGTAAACACACGAACTGAATGCCCTTGGAGCTAAGCAAATGAAAAAGGAGGAGAGAGAGAGAGAGAGAGAGAGAGAGAGAGAGAGAGAGAGAGAGAGAGAGAGAGAGAGAGAGAGAGAGAGAGAGAGAGAGAAGAGAGAGAGAGAGAGAGAGAGAGGAGGGAAGGGATGGTAGGAGAGAGGGAGAAGGAAGAACTAGTCTCTCTCCGCCTTAATCACGTTCCTTCCTCACCTTGTGCTTTGGAGGAGATGGAGGAGGAGGAGGAGGAGGAGGAGGAGGAGGAGGAGGAGGAGGAGGAGGAGGAGGAGGAGGAGGAGAAGAAGGAGATAAAGTGTGTGAGAAGGTGGAGGTAAAGGATTAGAGACCGTGGAAGTGTGAAGATGAAAGTGATTGAAGTGAAGGAAAGAGAAGGAAGAGGAGGAAGTGAGAAGGAGAAGAAGAAGGAGGAGGAGGAGGAGAAGGAGGAGGAGGAGGAGGAGGAGGAGAAGAAAGAGGAGTGGGTCAGAGGCGTGAATCTAAAACCATAAACAAACAAAGAGATAAAGTAAGGTTTCATTACTGATATCACAATCTTTACGTCCGAATCCTGGGAAACGGATGTTGAGAGAGAGAGAGAGAGAGAGAGAGAGAGAGAGAGAGAGAGAGAGAGAGAGAGAGAGAGAGAGAGAGAGAGAGAGAGAGAGAGAGAGAGAGAGAGAGAGAGAGAGAGAGAGAGAGAGAGAGAGAGAGAGAGAGAGAGAGAGAGAGAGATAATAAGTGTGTATGCATTGCAGTAAACAAAGAACATAATTCAACTTTCCACACACACACACACACACACACACACACACACACACACACACACACACACACACACACACACACACACACACACACACACACACACACACACAATAAGGCAAAGTAGTAGGAACTAAATGTCATGCGAAAGGACAGAAGCCTCGCCCCACAGGTAACCAAACCCTCAGGTAACCTATAATTTGGGTACAGGTGAGTGCCAGGTGAGGGGAGAGGGGAGGTGAGCTGGGGGAGGGGAGGAGGGATAGTCACCTGTCCTTAAGGATGTTTGGGAATCGTACTTCTAGTCACTGATGTAGGATATTAGAATCTTAGGATGTTAAATGAGGTAAGGAATTAATTGTGTTTTATTTTCTTCTATTAATCTTTCTCTTTTTCTTCGTAATTTATCTTTTTTATATTCTATGTTTCTTATTTTCATTTTTGTTATTTCTCATCTATTTATTTTTCTTCCTCTACTATATAATTACTATCATATTTATCGTGTGTTTATGATATTCGTTAATTTTCTTCTATAATTTTCAACTGACTAAAAATATAAATAAGATGTAAATTTCCAGGAACCGAAATATTATTGGACACCTTCAAGAGGAATATTTTCTATTAACTAAAGGAAACTATAAATTTAACTGTGATAAATATAAAATGGTAAGCAATTTTCATTTTTATTTTGATGTGCCATAAAAAAAGATAAGTAGTTTATCAGTATGAAAAAACACACACACATATACACATACACACACACACACACACACACACACACACACACACACACACACACACACACACACACACACACACACACACACACACATAATCTCGCTTTAACAATCTCTACCTTCTTCAAATCATCTCACCGCATAAGTAGCTCCTCCTCCTCCTCCTCCTCCTCCTCCTCCTCCTCCTCCTCCTCCTCCTCCTCCTCCTCCTCCTCCTCCTCCTCCTCCTCCTTCCTGCAGAGTGAGGGAGAAGCAGGCACCAGGGAGTCGCCTCATATTAGTTCTGCTCTGCTGGGGGCAAGGTGGCAGGGGGTGGCAGGGTACGATTTGGTCAATACTGGAAAAGGCGTCCCCTGCCCCTCCCCCTACCTCTACCACTGCCATTCCCCTGTAACTCCACTTGTCCTTCCCCCTGCCACTCCCCCTGCCACTCCCCCTGCCACTTCCCCTTCCACTCCCCCTACTACTCCCCTTGTAACTCTTCTGCCTCTTCCTCCCATATATATATTTTTTCTTTTTATTGTTTTCTGGTTTTATTGTTTTATAATTTCCTTGTCCTCTCTCTCTCTCTCTCTCTCTCTCTCTCTCTCTCTCTCTCTCTCTCTCTCTCTCTCTCTCTCTCTCTCTCTCTCTCTCTCTCTCTCTCTCTCACGCCACCCTCATCATTACCACAATTCTCATCATTATCACCACGTTCCCGCCACAAGCTGTCACCACACACACACACACACACACGCACATACACGCACATACCAAACACAGCCACGCCATCACGACCACACACCATCACACACACATGGAAAAAAAAAAAAAAAGGGAAAAGAATAACACATACACAACGTAATTTTAAACATGAGAATATGACTCAGACTCAAACGAAAAAAAAGTTTGAAAAAAAGTAAAAATATAAAAAATAATAATAAAACAAGTAATGGAGATAAAGGAAAATACATTAAAAAAATACACAAACCACACTTAGAAATGCGAGAAAATCAGTGAAAACAGATAACACAATCAAATTTGATATAAATCTACATATATATATATATATATATATATATATATATATATATATATATATATATATATATATATATATATATATATACATGCGTTACAGTCCCATCGGCCTCGCTCACTATACCACCATCTGATGTAATACCGTAAAGAGAGAGAGAGAGAGAAGAGAGAGAGAGAGAGAGAGAGAGAGAGAGAGAGAGAGAGAGAGAGAGAGAGAGAGAGAGAGAGTGAGAAAGGGGGAGGTTGGAGTTGCGTGTGGTAGGAGGGTATACACAGGCAGAAGGTTAAGCTAGGGTTACACTAGCCAACGAGTAGGTTGGATCTAACCTTTGACGGGCTACATCCTCTGCATCACAGAAAACTTAGCCAATAGCAGCCCGCCTAGGTTGGATCTAGCCTACTCGTTGGTCATACAGTACAGCCGCCACTTAGGTTGGAGGTAAGAGTCTGGCCGATTGATACGTAATAATCTACCTCAATATTCTCGTCGACTCAGGTTTGACAGTTGTTACTTTAGCCTATAAACCAACAATCATGTGTTACGACAACGACTTCGGAGAGAGCGTGCAAGGCGTGTGCTTAGCCACGTCCTGCGAGGCCAGAAACCCGCCTCGGAAGGTGGAGGTGTCCGTAGTCCGGCACAGGTTCAAGTGCAGGTTGGGTCTGTGCCGCGTCAAGCACCTCGCGTCCTTCCACTTCGGCGAGGAGGAAAGCCGCACTCCCGACGGGGCACCGCACAGCTGGACGTCGCGCCCCGGCACCCTCAACCTGGCGCGGCTGCTGCGTCACCAGAAGAGTGAGTGTGTCCGAGTGAAGGTGAAGTTTGGCTCGAGATGGTTGGGTTGTACGGACACCCAGTACGTGCCCATGAACACCCTGCTCGACCAGCTCACCACCGACACGAACGCCAACGAAGCGACGCGACACTCCTTCACGTTCCGCATACACTTCAGGGGCGACGAGCCCCAGGACCACACCACTAAGGGCACGGGCACGGGCCTGTACGGACGCGAGGCACGGCCGCTGCCACCCGTTCACGCTGAACACAAGGACGAAACACTACCGCAGGAAATGGAGGAGGAGGGCAGCAGCGAAGGAGAAGGAAAAGAAGACTTTTATGATGCAGAAGAACATTTTGAAAATGAGAAGAATAAAACGATAAAACAGGAAGCGAGACAAAACACAGATCCGCTCACGTGTCAACAAAACAAAGGGGATGAACAAGAAAGAAATTGTGATGAAGAATATAAGAAGAAGAGGAAGAATCCTATGTTTATACCTGTATTTATGCCTTCACGTGTACCTGTACCTGTGAATGTTCCTTTAATTGGACGTGACTACGTTCCTTCACCTTCACCTGAGGCTGTTCAGCATCACTTCAAGTCTGAACCTGAGGAGGTGCCCGTGATGACGTGCGTGGTGGGCGGCGTGATGGTGGTGCTGGCGTTTGGGCTGAGTGTGTTGGCGCTGGTGTGGGAGGCTGACCTACCACTCCTCAAACACCACCACCACCACCACCGCCACCTCCAACTGTTGACAGATATATTTGAAATTGAACCATTTGAATAAAACTAAATAACCAAAAAAACGGACCAAACCAAACGAATGGACGAAACTAAATAAACGAATGAAACTAAATAAACGGAAGAAACTAAATAAACGGATGAAACAAAGTAAACGGACGAAACCAAATAAACGGACGGAACCACATAGACGGACAGAACCAGATAAACGAACAAAACTAAATAAACGGACGAAACCAAAAAGACGGACGAAACCAAATAAACGGACGAAACTAAATAAACGGACGCAACCGTAAAACGGACAAAACGAAATAAACAGATGAAACCAACATAACGAGAGAAACCAAATAAACGGACGAAATCAAAAATACGGATGAAATCAAATAAACGGACGAAACTAGAAAAAATACGGTCGAAACCCTTGCAAAAAAAATTTAGACTAAACCGAAGAACAGAAAACGGAGGACTTGACCAAAAAATATTGGAATAAAAAATAAATGACAAGAAACAAAATGAAGACAAAAAGATAAAAAGAAAAAAACAGGACAAAATCACCCCCCCACCCAAAAAAAAATACTGTAGACTAGAAAAAAAATAAAAAAATAAAATAATATATATATATATATATATATATATATATATATATATATATAAATAAAATATGAAAAACTAAACTAAATTAAAGAAAACCAAGAAAGAAAACGAGTTATTATGTTATTATGTTTAATTTTAGTTTGTATTTATTGATGTAATTATTGAACTTATAATAAATTCATCAAAAGAAATTAGATCCCTCTTTATCTTTATATCCGTTTCTTTTCTCTTTGCGTGTGGTAGGAGGGTATACACAGGGAAGAAGTTAAGCTAGAGTTACACTAGCCAACGAGTAGGTTGGATCTAACCTTTGACGGGCTACATCCTCTGCATCACAGAAAACTTAGCCAATAGCAGCCCGCCTAGGTTGGATCTAGCCTACTCGTTGGTCATACAGTACAGCCGCCACTTAGGTTGGAGGTAAGAGTCTGGCCGATTGATACGTAATAATCTACCTCAATATTCTCGTCGACTCAGGTTTGACAGTTGTTACTTTAGCCTATAAACCAACAATCATGTGTTACGACAACGACTTCGGAGAGAGCGTGCAAGGCGTGTGCTTAGCCACGTCCTGCGAGGCCAGAAACCCGCCTCGGAAGGTGGAGGTGTCCGTAGTCCGGCACAGGTTCAAGTGCAGGTTGGGTCTGTGCCGCGTCAAGCACCTCGCGTCCTTCCACTTCGGCGAGGAGGAAAGCCGCACTCCCGACGGGGCACCGCACAGCTGGACGTCGCGCCCCGGCACCCTCAACCTGGCGCGGCTGCTGCGTCACCAGAAGAGTGAGTGTGTCCGAGTGAAGGTGAAGTTTGGCTCGAGATGGTTGGGTTGTACGGACACCCAGTACGTGCCCATGAACACCCTGCTCGACCAGCTCACCACCGACACGAACGCCAACGAAGCGACGCGACACTCCTTCACGTTCCGCATACACTTCAGGGGCGACGAGCCCCAGGACCACACCACTAAGGGCACGGGCACGGGCCTGTACGGACGCGAGGCACGGCCGCTGCCACCCGTTCACGCTGAACACAAGGACGAAACACTACCGCAGGAAATGGAGGAGGAGGGCAGCAGCGAAGGAGAAGGAAAAGAAGACTTTTATGATGCAGAAGAACATTTTGAAAATGAGAAGAATAAAACGATAAAACAGGAAGCGAGACAAAACACAGATCCGCTCACGTGTCAACAAAACAAAGGGGATGAACAAGAAAGAAATTGTGATGAAGAATATAAGAAGAAGAGGAAGAATCCTATGTTTATACCTGTATTTATGCCTTCACGTGTACCTGTACCTGTGAATGTTCCTTTAATTGGACGTGACTACGTTCCTTCACCTTCACCTGAGGCTGTTCAGCATCACTTCAAGTCTGAACCTGAGGAGGTGCCCGTGATGACGTGCGTGGTGGGCGGCGTGATGGTGGTGCTGGCGTTTGGGCTGAGTGTGTTGGCGCTGGTGTGGGAGGCTGACCTACCACTCCTCAAACACCACCACCACCACCACCGCCACCTCCAACTGTTGACAGATATATTTGAAATTGAACCATTTGAATAAAACTAAATAACCAAAAAAACGGACCAAACCAAACGAATGGACGAAACTAAATAAACGAATGAAACTAAATAAACGGAAGAAACTAAATAAACGGATGAAACAAAGTAAACGGACGAAACCAAATAAACGGACGGAACCACATAGACGGACAGAACCAGATAAACGAACAAAACTAAATAAACGGACGAAACCAAAAAGACGGACGAAACCAAATAAACGGACGAAACTAAATAAACGGACGCAACCGTAAAACGGACAAAACGAAATAAACAGATGAAACCAACATAACGAGAGAAACCAAATAAACGGACGAAATCAAAAATACGGATGAAATCAAATAAACGGACGAAACTAGAAAAAATACGGTCGAAACCCTTGCAAAAAAAATTTAGACTAAACCGAAGAACAGAAAACGGAGGACTTGACCAAAAAATATTGGAATAAAAAATAAATGACAAGAAACAAAATGAAGACAAAAAGATAAAAAGAAAAAAAACAGGACAAAATCCCCCCCCCACCCAAAAAAAAATACTGTAGACTAGAAAAAAAATAAAAAAATAAAATAATATATATATATATATATATATATATATATATATATATATATATATATATATATAAATAAAATATGAAAAACTAAACTAAATTAAAGAAAACCAAGAAAGAAAACGAGTTATTATGTTATTATGTTTAATTTTAGTTTGTATTTATTGATGTAATTATTGAACTTATAATAAATTCATCAAAAGAAATTAGATCCCTCTTTATCTTTATATCCGTTTCTTTTCTCTTTGCGTGTGGTAGGAGGGTATACACAGGGAAGAAGTTAAGCTAGAGTTACACTAGCCAACGAGTAGGTTGGATCTAACCTTTGACGGGCTACATCCTCTGCATCACAGAAAACTTAGCCAATAGCAGCCCGCCTAGGTTGGATCTAGCCTACTCGTTGGTCATACAGTACAGCCGCCACTTAGGTTGGAGGTAAGAGTCTGGCCGATTGATACGTAATAATCTACCTCAATATTCTCGTCGACTCAGGTTTGACAGTTGTTACTTTAGCCTATAAACCAACAATCATGTGTTACGATAACGACTTCGGAGAGAGCGTGCAAGGCGTGTGCTTAGCCACGTCCTGCGAGGCCAGAAACCCGCCTCGGAAGGTGGAGGTGTCCGTAGTCCGGCACAGGTTCAAGTGCAGGTTGGGTCTGTGCCGCGTCAAGCACCTCGCGTCCTTCCACTTCGGCGAGGAGGAAAGCCGCACTCCCGACGGGGCACCGCACAGCTGGACGTCGCGCCCCGGCACCCTCAACCTGGCGCGGCTGCTGCGTCACCAGAAGAGTGAGTGTGTCCGAGTGAAGGTGAAGTTTGGCTCGAGATGGTTGGGTTGTACGGACACCCAGTACGTGCCCATGAACACCCTGCTCGACCAGCTCACCACCGACACGAACGCCAACGAAGCGACGCGACACTCCTTCACGTTCCGCATACACTTCAGGGGCGACGAGCCCCAGGACCACACCACTAAGGGCACGGGCACGGGCCTGTACGGACGCGAGGCACGGCCGCTGCCACCCGTTGACGCTGAACACAAGGACGAAACACTACCGCAGGAAATGGAGGAGGAGGGCAGCAGCGAAGGAGAAGGAAAAGAAGACTTTTATGATGCAGAAGAACATTTTGAAAATGAGAAGAATAAAACGATAAAACAGGAAGCGAGACAAAACACAGATCCGCTCACGTGTCAACAAAACAAAGGGGATGAACAAGAAAGAAATTGTGATGAAGAATATAAGAAGAAGAGGAAGAATCCTATGTTTATACCTGTATTTATGCCTTCACGTGTACCTGTACCTGTGAATGTTCCTTTAATTGGACGTGACTACGTTCCTTCACCTTCACCTGAGGCTGTTCAGCATCACTTCAAGTCTGAACCTGAGGAGGTGCCCGTGATGACGTGCGTGGTGGGCGGCGTGATGGTGGTGCTGGCGTTTGGGCTGAGTGTGTTGGCGCTGGTGTGGGAGGCTGACCTACCACTCCTCAAACACCACCACCACCACCACCGCCACCTCCAACTGTTGACAGATATATTTGAAATTGAACCATTTGAATAAAACTAAATAACCAAAAAAACGGACCAAACCAAACGAACGGACGAAACTAAATAAACGAATGAAACTAAATAAACGGAAGAAACTAAATAAACGGATGAAACAAAGTAAACGGACGAAACCAAATAAACGGACGGAACCACATAGACGGACAGAACCAGATAAACGAACAAAACTAAATAAACGGACGAAACCAAAAAGACGGACGAAACCAAATAAACGGACGAAACTAAATAAACGGACGCAACCGTAAAACGGACAAAACGAAATAAACAGATGAAACCAACATAACGAGAGAAACCAAATAAACGGACGAAATCAAAAATACGGATGAAATCAAATAAACGGACGAAACTAGAAAAAATACGGTCGAAACCCTTGCAAAAAAAATTTAGACTAAACCGAAGAACAGAAAACGGAGGACTTGACCAAAAAATATTGGAATAAAAAATAAATGACAAGAAACAAAATGAAGACAAAAAGATAAAAAGAAAAAAAACAGGACAAAATCCCCCCCCCACCCAAAAAAAAATACTGTAGACTAGAAAAAAAATAAAAAAATAAAATAATATATATATATATATATATATATATATATATATATATATATATATATATATATAAATAAAATATGAAAAACTAAACTAAATTAAAGAAAACCAAGAAAGAAAACGAGTTATTATGTTATTATGTTTAATTTTAGTTTGTATTTATTGATGTAATTATTGAACTTATAATAAATTCATCAAAAGAAATTAGATCCCTCTTTATCTTTATATCCGTTTCTTTTCTCTTTGCGTGTGGTAGGAGGGTATACACAGGGAAGAAGTTAAGCTAGAGTTACACTAGCCAACGAGTAGGTTGGATCTAACCTTTGACGGGCTACATCCTCTGCATCACAGAAAACTTAGCCAATAGCAGCCCGCCTAGGTTGGATCTAGCCTACTCGTTGGTCATACAGTACAGCCGCCACTTAGGTTGGAGGTAAGAGTCTGGCCGATTGATACGTAATAATCTACCTCAATATTCTCGTCGACTCAGGTTTGACAGTTGTTACTTTAGCCTATAAACCAACAATCATGTGTTACGACAACGACTTCGGAGAGAGCGTGCAAGGCGTGTGCTTAGCCACGTCCTGCGAGGCCAGAAACCCGCCTCGGAAGGTGGAGGTGTCCGTAGTCCGGCACAGGTTCAAGTGCAGGTTGGGTCTGTGCCGCGTCAAGCACCTCGCGTCCTTCCACTTCGGCGAGGAGGAAAGCCGCACTCCCGACGGGGCACCGCACAGCTGGACGTCGCGCCCCGGCACCCTCAACCTGGCGCGGCTGCTGCGTCACCAGAAGAGTGAGTGTGTCCGAGTGAAGGTGAAGTTTGGCTCGAGATGGTTGGGTTGTACGGACACCCAGTACGTGCCCATGAACACCCTGCTCGACCAGCTCACCACCGACACGAACGCCAACGAAGCGACGCGACACTCCTTCACGTTCCGCATACACTTCAGGGGCGACGAGCCCCAGGACCACACCACTAAGGGCACGGGCACGGGCCTGTACGGACGCGAGGCACGGCCGCTGCCACCCGTTGACGCTGAACACAAGGACGAAACACTACCGCAGGAAATGGAGGAGGAGGGCAGCAGCGAAGGAGAAGGAAAAGAAGACTTTTATGATGCAGAAGAACATTTTGAAAATGAGAAGAATAAAACGATAAAACAGGAAGCGAGACAAAACACAGATCCGCTCACGTGTCAACAAAACAAAGGGGATGAACAAGAAAGAAATTGTGATGAAGAATATAAGAAGAAGAGGAAGAATCCTATGTTTATACCTGTATTTATGCCTTCACGTGTACCTGTACCTGTGAATGTTCCTTTAATTGGACGTGACTACGTTCCTTCACCTTCACCTGAGGCTGTTCAGCATCACTTCAAGTCTGAACCTGAGGAGGTGCCCGTGATGACGTGCGTGGTGGGCGGCGTGATGGTGGTGCTGGCGTTTGGGCTGAGTGTGTTGGCGCTGGTGTGGGAGGCTGACCTACCACTCCTCAAACACCACCACCACCACCACCGCCACCTCCAACTGTTGACAGATATATTTGAAATTGAACCATTTGAATAAAACTAAATAACCAAAAAAACGGACCAAACCAAACGAACGGACGAAACTAAATAAACGAATGAAACTAAATAAACGGAAGAAACTAAATAAACGGATGAAACAAAGTAAACGGACGAAACCAAATAAACGGACGGAACCACATAGACGGACAGAACCAGATAAACGAACAAAACTAAATAAACGGACGAAACCAAAAAGACGGACGAAACCAAATAAACGGACGAAACTAAATAAACGGACGCAACCGTAAAACGGACAAAACGAAATAAACAGATGAAACCAACATAACGAGAGAAACCAAATAAACGGACGAAATCAAAAATACGGATGAAATCAAATAAACGGACGAAACTAGAAAAAATACGGTCGAAACCCTTGCAAAAAAAATTTAGACTAAACCGAAGAACAGAAAACGGAGGACTTGACCAAAAAATATTGGAATAAAAAATAAATGACAAGAAACAAAATGAAGACAAAAAGATAAAAAGAAAAAAACAGGACAAAATCACCCCCCCACCCAAAAAAAAATACTGTAGACTAGAAAAAAAATAAAAAAATGAAATAATATATATATATATATATATATATATATATATATATATATATATATATATATATATATATATATAAATAAAATATGAAAAACTAAACTAAATTAAAGAAAACCAAGAAAGAAAACGAGTTATTATGTTATTATGTTTAATTTTAGTTTGTATTTATTGATGTAATTATTGAACTTATAATAAATTCATCAAAAGAAATTAGATCCCTCTTTATCTTTATATCCGTTTCTTTTCTCTTTGCGTGTGGTAGGAGGGTATACACAGGGAAGAAGTTAAGCTAGAGTTACACTAACCAACGAGTAGGTTGGATCTAACCTTTGACGGGCTACATCCTCTGCATCACAGAAAACTTAGCCAATAGCAGCCCGCCTAGGTTGGATCTAGCCTACTCGTTGGTCATACAGTACAGCCGCCACTTAGGTTGGAGGTAAGAGTCTGGCCGATTGATACGTAATAATCTACCTCAATATTCTCGTCGACTCAGGTTTGACAGTTGTTACTTTAGCCTATAAACCAACAATCATGTGTTACGACAACGACTTCGGAGAGAGCGTGCAAGGCGTGTGCTTAGCCACGTCCTGCGAGGCCAGAAACCCGCCTCGGAAGGTGGAGGTGTCCGTAGTCCGGCACAGGTTCAAGTGCAGGTTGGGTCTGTGCCGCGTCAAGCACCTCGCGTCCTTCCACTTCGGCGAGGAGGAAAGCCGCACTCCCGACGGGGCACCGCACAGCTGGACGTCGCGCCCCGGCACCCTCAACCTGGCGCGGCTGCTGCGTCACCAGAAGAGTGAGTGTGTCCGAGTGAAGGTGAAGTTTGGCTCGAGATGGTTGGGTTGTACGGACACCCAGTACGTGCCCATGAACACCCTGCTCGACCAGCTCACCACCGACACGAACGCCAACGAAGTGACGCGACACTCCTTCACGTTCCGCATACACTTCAGAGGCGACGAGCCCCAGGACCACACCACTAAGGGCACGGGCACGGGCCTGTACGGACGCGAGGCACGGCCGCTGCCACCCGTTCACGCTGAACACAAGGACGAAACACTACCGCAGGAAATGGAGGAGGAGGGCAGCAGCGAAGGAGAAGGAAAAGAAGACTTTTATGATGCAGAAGAACATTTTGAAAATGAGAAGAATAAAACGATAAAACAGGAAGCGAGACAAAACACAGATCCGCTCACGTGTCAACAAAACAAAGCGGATGAACAAGAAAGAAATTGTGATGAAGAATATAAGAAGAAGAGGAAGAATCCTATGTTTATACCTGTATTTATGCCTTCACGTGTACCTGTACCTGTGAATGTTCCTTTAATTGGACGTGACTACGTTCCTTCACCTTCACCTGAGGCTGTTCAGCATCACTTCAAGTCTGAACCTGAGGAGGTGCCCGTGATGACGTGCGTGGTGGGCGGCGTGATGGTGGTGCTGGCGTTTGGGCTGAGTGTGTTGGCGCTGGTGTGGGAGGCTGACCTACCACTCCTCAAACACCACCACCACCACCACCGCCACCTCCAATTGTTGACAGATATATTTGAAACTGAACCATTTGAATAAAACTAAATAACAAAAACCGGACCAAACCAAATGGACGGACGAAACTAAATAAACGAATGAAACTAAATAAACGGATGAAACTAAATAAACGGACGGAACTAAATAAACTGATGAAACTAAATAAACGGGCGAAACAAAATAAACGGATGAAACTAAATAAACGGACGGAACTTAATATAACGGACAATACCAAATAAAAGGACGAAGCCAAAACAACGGACGAAATTAAATAAACGAGCGAAACCAACAAAATGAATGAAACTAAATAAACGGACGAAACCAAATAAACGAACGAAACCAGATAAACAGACGAATCCAAAAAAACGGACGAAAAACGGACGAAACCAAATAAACGGACGAAACCAAATAAACGGACGAAACCCTTGCAAAAAATATTGGATTAAACCCAGAACAGAAAACGGAGGACTTGACCAAAAAAAAAAAACAGAACTAAAATAACAGTGACAAGAAACAAAATGAAGACAGAAAAATAAAAAAATAAAAAAAGGACACAATTCCCCCCATAGAAAAAACTTAGGATTAGAAAAAAAAAAAAAAAAAAAAAAAAAAAAAAAAAAAAAAAAATATATATATATATATATATATATATATATATATATATATATATAAATGTAAATAAAAAACATGACTAAACCAAAGAAAACCAAGAAAGAAAACGAGTTATTATGTTATTATGTTTAATTTTAGTTTGTATTAATTGATGTAATTATTGAACTTATAATAAATGTATCAAAACAAATTAAATTCTTCTCTATCTTTATATCCTTTTCGTTTCTTTTATATTTTTCTTATTCTCTCCTTCGTCCTGCCATAACCTGTCAGTCTTAAAGGTTGTTCACTAAGACGCTCCTAAAAAGGGTTTGAATCCCCTTTAGAAACCGTTTCCCTCGCCCTTATTAGGATCTGATTCCCCTACAGGCAAAGTGATGCTATCCTCACAGCGTGTAGACGGTCGTTCAACTGGGTATCTCTCTCTCTCTCTCTCTCTCTCTCTCTCTCTCTCTCTCTCTCTCTCTCTCTCTCTCTCTCTCTCTCTCTCTCTCTCTCTCTCTCTCTCTCTCTCTCTCATATCATATAAACTTTTCTTTCTTATACTATAAATGAAACTAATTTTATGTTCGTTACTTCCTATATCTTTAGGCCTTTTTTTTTTGCCCATAAAAAATTGTGTTAAACTTAATGAAAAGAATAAGAAAGAAATTTAAAGGAAAAACAAAATAATAATATAAATAGAGAAAAACAATGTCAAAGGAAAGAAGGAAATTGATTTGAACACCAAAAGGAAAAACTGAAAATAGGAAGAAGATGATAACATTTCCTTCTCGTGTGGTTGTAAACTTCCCTAATCCATGACAAGAAGAGGAGGAGGAGGAGGAGCAGGAGGAGGAGGAGGAGGGATAGAGGAAACGAGAGAAGAGGGAAAGGAAACATAATATACAGAAAAGCATTACACCACAAAGAATAAGAAGGAAAAATTTCATAAACGAAGGAAAAAAATAATAACAGAAGAACAAATATAACCAACAACAAAAAAAGGGGAAAAAAATAGGTTTAATAAAAAATAAAAACCTTAGACAAAAATACAGCAAACAAAAAAGGAGAAACAACACACAAGGAAACAAGCAACAGTGAGACAAGGAAACACAGCCTCACTTCCCCTCTCATGACCAACACACAAATATCACCTTTTCTACGAGGGGTAAAAATATTTCCCCTCGGAACCTTATATCTCCAAGTAAGAAAGGATCTGAGGGAAGCCACAGTGATTCACCCTCTCCTCCTTCCCCTCTTTCTCTCCTCTGACCTCACAACCTTCCCTCACTTCCCCTCTATCTCCCATCTCCCCTCAGACACCCATTCCTCCCCTCCCAGCCTAACCACCCCCAATTTAATATAGCTTATCACCGCCAGAAGTTGCTGAGGGGAAGGCAAGAGCTCTCATTCTCCCCTCGAATACTTTTTTTCCCCTCTTGGTGATGGTTGGGGGGTTGAGGGGAGCGGGTTGTGGCCCTAATGACCCTGTGCCCTCAACATGACTTCTGGGGAGGGGAAATGAGGGAAAGGAGGGAAGCTGTGGTCATTTCCCCTCCCTCTCCCTTCTCTTCCCTCTCTCTTCTTTTCATGTGCTATTTTCAGCTGGTTATAATGATGGTGTAAGCTGTGTTCTCTCTCTCTCTCTCTCTCTCTCTCTCTCTCTCTCTCTCTCTCTCTCTCTCTCTCTCTCTCTCTCTCTCTCTCTCTCTCTCTCTCTCTCTCTCTCTCTCTCTCTCTCTCTTTGTCTATCTAATTATGACAGTGGTTGTTTTCTCAAGTGTGTTTACTTGAAGTCAATATTTATTATCATGTGCATTGCTGGAGGAGGAGGAGGAGAGAGGAGGAGGAGGAGAAAGAGGAGGAGGAGGAAGAAGAGGAAGAAGAAGAAAACAAATAAAACACTACTCAGAAGAAGAGAAAGAAGAAGAACAACAAACAATAATAATAAGACAAATAACAAGTATGAAGAGAGAAAAGGAGAGAAAAAAATAACTAGAGCACGAGGAACTGGACTAAAGAGGACGAAACAAGGAAGGAGAGAAAAAGAGAAAGAGAGAAAGAGATGACAAAAAACACCCAAAAAAGAGAAAAAAGAGTCACTTCGCGAGATTATATCAATTTTCCGTAATCACAGTAATAGCAGAACGAGGCCACTGCTGACACCTCTTCCTCTTCCTCTTCCTCTTCCCTCTTCCTCCTGCTTTCTCTCTTTTATATCTCCTTTACTCTGCTTTCCTCCACACCACACACACACAGACACAGACACAGACACACACACACACACACACACAGACACACACACACACAGTCTTCAGGTGCAAATTAGAGGTGTGGAATGACCCTCTCCACACACCTGGTCTAACACTATTAAGACGCAGGTGCCAGATATCCACGCCCTCCCCACACCCCCACGCCCTCCCCACACCCACGCCTTCCCCAATCACCCAAGCCCTCTCCCACGGTTCCCTCATACCTTCACACCACCACACTTCCTCCCCTACCACACCCGACTCATTATATATCCTCCCCTACACTCTCCCTCCCTACCACACGCATTCCCCTACCTTCCCCTACTCCCTTCCCTATACCCTCCCCCCCCGCCACACGCACCGCCCCTGGAATGTGGGTTCGAATCCTCACGACAATTCCATTCACGCGCCGCTTAGAGCCAAGAATGGGTGTGACTAAAGGTATTTGATCCGATCAGTGTGATAACTCGAATCTGATCCTCCTTTCACAGTCTTTTTCTTCCTCTTTACACGTGCTGCTCTGCTACCAAGTGACCTTCATAAATATTAGATTAAAGCTTTATTTTTTTTCTCTTGGTTTTTTTTTTTTTTCTAGCCTTAAATGTTTTTCTTTATATGGTGTTTGTGACGAAAAGGGATGATAATGAACGTGTTTTTTTTCTTTGTATACCTGTTCATGCATGTCTCCATTAACCTGCCATTATAGAACTAATAATCCAAAACATTAATCTTGTACTGGGAAAGAATGCATAGAAAAAATATAGAGAAATTAGACGATGCAACGGTTGGATAGACAGAGCGATTAAAAAAATGATCATGACAGATATAGGAAAAAAACACAACCATTTATCTCCTTTCACTGGGTTAACAAAGTGTCTCGTTCGAACAGCGCTGTTGGATGTGTTTGTCTGTCTGTTTCATGGGTAAGAGGCACAGGTGGGCAGGTAACATGGGACTTCTAACACACCTGGTGGTCCTTGCCTTACCCTCAGGCATCCTTCTGACAGCTGAGGGACAGGTGGGAGGGAGGGGTGATGGAGGGAAGGTATGGGAGGGAAGGTGAGGGTGGAAGAGTGGGAGGTAAGAGGAAGAAGGAAGGAAGGAAGGAAGGAAGGTAGAAAAAAAGATGGATGTAAAATTTTATATGTACTTTACTGATAAATTTAAAGAAGAGAGAGAGGAGAGAGAGAGAGAGAGAGAGAGAGAGAGAGAGAGAGGAGATGAGAGAGAGAGGAGAGAGAGAGAGAGAGGGAGAGAGAGAGAGAGAGAGAGAGAGAGAATCAATGGTTATCTATATATTATACAACTTGCGGTAGTCCCTGAAACCACAGTCCTCCCTCCCTCCCTCCTTCCCTCCATTCCTCCATCCCTC